>JAMKQA010012951.1:0-21100 GCA_024699735.1 Posidonia australis
AAGCAAACAAACATGTTTGAAACAAACTTTCATGAATCATAGAACAAAAACATCATATATCATGAGTTTTAAAGCATGTTCTATCACATTTTAAAATTTGCATTCAAAAGAGAAAAGAGGGGTAGAAAGCCTACCTCTTATGATGTCTCCTTCTTGAAATATAAGAAATGAGAATGATCCTTGTTGCTTTGGAAGGACCGAGGGTACTTAGGATGCAAGGGGAAGCTCTAGAACACAAATTTTGGTTGTTGGGTGGAAGGAGGAACTCAAGCAAGAACTTGCTGTAGTGCAGATCTGTTTCTCAGATTTCAGCACTAGAGTTTTTCTCCCAAAGTGTTGTCCCTGGAATGGCTGCTATGGAGCTCCTTTTATAGGGATCTGGGGATGAGTTATACAAGAGAAACAAAGGGTCTTGCAAACGAAAAGCCTCAAATATTCGTTGGCATATTCGTTTGCAAGAGTAACAGCCCGGAAGATGGAAGGTCAGTAGCCAGAGCTGGGCGCCTGCTTGGTGAGCCACCTTGGTGCGCCAGCCCTGCTCACAAATGTCTGATTGGGGCTCTGGCTAATGGGTTTGGGGCTAGGTTCAAGGGCTAATCACATCCAAAGCAACATATGGATACTCATCTCTGGGTCACCTCAAAATCAGGGTGTCTACACCCGGTATATAAATCAAAGTAGACTATGATGGAGGAACCTCACCGTTCAAGGTCATGCATTGCATACCAAAGCCACCCTTCCCTGCATTTCCACCAGCATGCATCCATGCATAGCCTATTACATTGCATCATATTCATTTTGAGTGTTCATCGAAGCTGGCCATCTCCAACCTCTCCGGTCTCCCCATCCCATTTAGACTTCTTAGCCAAAGTTGTCGATTGTCTTCTCCCATTTAGGATTTCCCTGCTAGAGTTCTAGGTGATCCTATTTAGACTTCCCCCCTAGAGTTGCAGCTCACCCCATTTAGACTTCTCTACCAGAGTTGCCGATTGTTTTCATCCTATTTAGACCTCCCTACCAATGTTGCAAGTCGTCCCATTTAGACTTCCCTACCAGAATTGCTGGTTGTCTTCTCCCATTTAGGATTTTCCTACCAGAGATGTAGGTCATCCTATTTAAGACCTTCCTGCCAGAGTTGCAGGCCATCCCATTTAGGATTTTCCTACCAGAGTTGTAGGTCATTCCATTTAGACTTCTCTGCCAGAGTTGCAGGCTATCCCATTTAGACTTCTCTGCCAGAGTTGCTAGTTGTCTGCTCCCATTTAGGATTTCCCTACTAGAGTTGTAGGTCATCCTATTTAGACATCCCTGCCAAAGTTGCAGGTCACCCCATTTAGACTTCCCTGCCAGAGTTGTCGGTTGTCTTCATCCTATTTAGATATCCCTGCCAGAGTTGCGGGTCACCCTATTTAGACTTTCCTGTCAGAGTTGTCGGTTATCTTCATCCTACTTAGACCTCCCTACCAAAATTGCACGTCACCCTATTTCGACTTCCCTGCCAGAGTTGTCAGTTGTCTTCATCCTATTTAGACCTCCTTACCAAAGCTTCAGGTCACCCCATTTAGACATCCCTAGCAGAGTTGACGGTTGTCTTCTCTCATTTAGGATTTTCTTGCAAGAGTTGTAGGTCATCCTATTTAAGACCTTCCTGCTAGAGTTGTAGGCCATCTCATTTAGGAGTTTCCTACCAGAGTTGTAGGTCATCCTATTTAAACTTCCCTACCAGAGTTGCAGGCCATCCCATTTAGACTTTCCTGTCAGAGTTGCCGGTTGTCTTCCCTATTTAGGATTTCCCTGCTAGAGTTGTACGTCATCCTATTTACACTTTCATGCTAGAGTTGCAGGTCATCCCATTTAGACTTCTTTGCCAGAGTTGTAGGCCATCCCATTTAGACTTTCCCTCCAGAGTTACCAGTTGTCTTTTCCCATTTAGGATTTCCCTGTTAGAGTTGTCAGTCATCCTATTTAGACATCCCTGCTAGAGTTGCAAGTCATCCTATTTAAACTTCTCTGCCAGATTTGCAGGCCATCCTATTTAGACTTTCCCTTAAGAGTTGTCGGTTATCTTCTCCCATTTAGGATTTCCCTACCAGAGTTGCAGGTCATCCTATCTAGTCATCCCTGTTAGAGTTGCAGGTTATCCCATTTAGACTTCCCTGTCAGAGTTGCAGGCCATCCTATCTAGGCATCCCTGTTAGAGTCATTTTGACTTCCCTACCAAAGTTGCTGATTGTCTTCATCCTATTTAGACTTCCCTATCAGAGTTGCAGGCCATCTCTTTTAGACTTCCCTGCTAAAGTTGCAAGCCATGCATTTAGACTTCCTTACCAAAGTTGCAGGTCATCCCTTTTAGACTTCCCTACTAGAATTGTAAGTCACCCTTTTTAGACTTCCCTGTCAAAGTTGTAGGTCATTTCTTTTAAACTTTCTTGCTAGAGTTGCAGGTCATTCCTTTTAGATTTCCATGTCAAAGTTGTAAGTCATCCAATTAGACTTCCCTGCCAAAGTTGCAGGTCATCCCTTTTAGACTTCCCTGCCAGAGTTGCAGGCCATTTCTTTTGGACTTCCCTGCCAAAGTTGTAGGTCACCCTTTTAGACTTCCCTGCTAGAGTTGCAGGCCATTCCATTTAGATTTCACTACCATAGTTGCAGGTCAACCTTTTAGACTTCCCTGTCAGAGTTGTAAGCCATCCATTTAGACTTCCCTGTCAGAGTTGCAAGTCATCCCTATAGACTTCCTCGCCAAAGTCGCCAGATGTCTTCCTCCACCATTTAGACTTCCCTGGAGATTATCCTTTTTAGACTTCCCTGCCAGAGTTGCAGGTTATCCTTTTTAGACTTCCCTGCCAGAGTTGCAGGTCATCCATTTAGACTTCTCTGCTAGAGTTGCAAGCCATCCCATTTAGACTACTCTACCAGAGTTGCAAGACATCCCATTTAGACTTCCTTGCCATAGTTGTCGGATGTCTTCCTCCACCATTTAGACTTCCCTGTGAAAGTTGCAGGTCATCCCTTTAGATTTCCTCGCCAGAGTCGCCGGATGTCTTCCTTTACCATTTAGACTTCCCTGCCAAAGTTATAGGTTATCTTATTTAGACTTCCCTACTAAAGTACCGGTTGTCTTCGAGTGTTAGATCACTTATCCAGCTTGATGGCAGCGGGCGTTGGATCTCATTCCTCCTTCTTAAAACCCTTGAGTTGTGCCAAATAGAAATATCGTCAAGCCTTGAAGCTAGTTTCGTGCTGAAATCATCTTCAATGATGGGTAATCTGTAAATATCTATTTTTGACACTCCTTTACCTTTATTAAGTCTCATTGCATCATAACATGCCTCATTCATCTTTAGAAGTCTTTTGTTTAGTCCAAATACTCTCTAAAAGCTCACTTGCCCATTCAAGCTGTTGAACGTTACAATTTTCAACGTTTAACGTTATATGTCATAAACAAAGCGTCTAACGTTATACACCCAATTTATAATGTTTAACATCCCTAGTGTTGTTCTTTACCATTTCTATCAAGTTTCCTTTTATGGATTTAAAATAAATATTCAATATTTTCAAACGAGTCTTTTTGTCATGTTTAGTAGTCGTTAATGCCTCATTAAATCCCATGTTTGACCAAATTTGAATTGGCACCCAAATTTGACAAGTTCACAGCCTAGGTGTGTTAAACGCTAGTTTTTTTGGCATTCAACATAGAACGCTGAAATTCCTGTGTTCTATAGCTGACAATTGTGCTCCACAACTTTTCTTGTTTAGGCATTTTTGAAAGTCAAACCCTTGCCTTCTTTAGACGTCCATTGATCAAGCAATGACTCAATTAGGGTCTAATCAAGCATAATCTATGATTAATAGCAAATTATTCCCTCATTTTGACAACTAGGTGTCAGTTGGTCGTTGAATGCTTTTTATCAAGTGTTCTACGTTGAACGTTGCAATGCTTGGCGTTCAACGATTCAAAGTTAGAAACTTTTCCTTGATATTGCCAATTCAAGCCATTTTGCCACCCTCGTCTCTATAAATAGAGAGACACTCCTAGCCTTTGAGGAAGGACAGGGACATAGGTAGGGAGATCCAGAGAATGATCATCTACACTGATTTAGAAGACTGAAATTCTGATAAAGAAAGAGTAGAGAGGTTCTGAACTTAAGTCCTTCTGTCGGTTTTGACCACGTCACGTCGGTATTTTGCGTCCTGCATATGAATCATAAATAAAATAGAGTTTCATTTTACATGTTTCATTTCACGCATGTTTTGTATGTTGTAGCTAGGCATATACATTTAGTTGCAACCAGGAGATAAAATCCCTTGGGTAAGTAACTTTTCCTTTCATTTTCATGCTTGTAATTTATTTTATTGAGCCACTTACTATACTGCATTAATCCATATTTTTTTATTTTAATATTGTTTTGCAAAGAAAATAAAGAGGAAGAATAAGCTCATCTACACTGACACCTTTAGGCGATGCTGGCGTCATCCTAAGATAGTTGAACCCGCAATCACAACATCTTCCAAGACGTTTCGAGAGCCAGCGAAAATAAACTGAGAATGACGATCACACTAGTTCCAAAATCCATAAAGTGGAGGGATTGGACACAAAACAAAGAAATACAAGTGAAGCAGCGAAAGGTGACAAATGAACACACGCAAAGCACTTTTCCAAAAAATCCTGCATCTACGGTAACTATCTATTGTTATTTACAATTGTTTATTTACAACTCTAAATCCCATCATCCATATATTTGTCTTTTTAAATGAATGACCAAGATTAAAAGTTTTCGGTATCTACCAAATCCTTTGGTGTCCATATGAGTACCATAAACACGTCCAATATAATTATGTTATCTATGTTTTCAAATAAAGTATAATTATTTAAAAAATACTATTATTGTGATTCCCAACAAAATTTATTTTAGGAATTAAATTTAATATTATTTTAAGTATAATAATATTTAATTTAAAAATATTTAATATTATTTCAAATAAAACTTTTTTTAGTTATTTTTATATTATTTTAAATAATACAATATTTATTTGTGAAATACTATTTTATATGGTTTCAAATAACTTATTTTTTATAAATATCTAATATGATTTCAAATACAATACGAAATATTAAAAACAAATTTTAATATGATTTCAAACAAAATGATATTGAGTTAGAAATAATATTATATATTATTGTTGTTTTAATTAAATTGTATCTATACATATATCTCGTCACTAATTCCAATTTTATAGTAAAAAATAACTTTCAATACAAGCTTATTGACTTTGAGAAATCTTTCACTTCCAAATAGAATAATAATTATAATAGAATAGCAACACCAAGTTAGGAACTTCAACTTTGTCATGGTTTTTCTATTCTATATTCAACGAGGGACTTACAATTAAGAATTCCACAATCTATATTTTTTAAATAACGATAATGATCAAAAGCTCTTGGTGCTCTTTAAAATTTTTGACACCTTGTGAATACTAAAGACCCAAAAAAAACAACTTAGGTGGGACTTGTGCACTTGGAATTTCTAGAATCTAAAGGAAAGGTAACAAATTCTTGTTGATCCCCACAAATTACTGGTGTTTGTGCACCTTTTTAGAATTTCATTGGTTTTTGGAGATTTATGTTGGATTTAAAAAAACAGAAGGATTACGATTAAGTAGCATTTGGTAATGACCCTGTTGTCCTTCACATTTTGTGAATTTTTTTGCAATGAGGAAATGGAAGGAGGAGTTGTGAGCGAGATAACGGTTCTGGCCCAGTAAGCGATGGCTGTGACAACAACAGTGGGGAGGAGAGATTGTCTTTGAGTTCAACTTCTTATTTGTGTTACTTTCTCATCTCGACCGCTCAACACCAAAAGACCAGTGGCTTCCAGAGGTAGAAGTCGTAGATGCAGTGGGCGTGGAGGTGAGGCCAAGCAGGAACAACAAGCATAGGTACAAGATGATCGAAAATCTCCTCTTATTTTTCTTCTTCTTCTCCTTTGCCCCTATCTATCCTCCTCTTCGTCCACCTCCTCCTCTCCTTGTCCTCTATCTCCATCTCTCCTCTTTCTCCTCGTTCACCCCCATCAGTCCTCCTCCTTCACCCTCATCTCTTGACGTCAGAGAAGAAGAGGAAGAAGAAGAATGGTTACGAAGAAGAATGGTTAGGAAGAAGGATATCTTCAATGGAGACCTCAACCTCAACGGAGTAGTGGAAACAATTAGAGATAGAATTAGAGAGAGATGGACGGTTATAAAAGAAGAGGAAGAAGAAAACCGACTAAAAAAAACAAGAAGAGCATGTCTAACATTACATTTTCAACGAGAATAACGTTAGAAACAAATGAAAAAAGAATTTAGCATTTAAAAAAACATACCTCTTATAGTTTTTTTTTTTCAATGTTTTTTGTGAGTTTTACTCGTGATAACAAAGTTGACATTTTTGAATAAATTGGTATTTTAGTGTGTGTTTAGTTTAATCTTCTCTTCCTAAATGATATTTACAATAAATTATAGAAAATAATCATTATTAAATATTACCTTTATTTGGAGTTGAAATTTCAATGGAAATTCAAGGAAACAATTAATTAATTATTTTTTAAAAAAACATTTAAAAGCCCAAGTTCCATATCTCTCATTATATATAAATGTTCCGAACGGTTAATATTATTATTTTCAGTGAGCCAAAGCCCAAACGCAAGTTCTCTGGAAGGAGAACTCCAGATACAAACCACCCTGCCCTTGTCTTTCCCCACTTCCTGCTCCGGTTCCCCGCCGTCGCAGAAAGGGAAGACGATGGAGGCCCCTGAGTTTTACATCTACGAAACCCTAGACGCGCTCCCCCTTTCCTCGGTTCCTTCCCAGTCCTACTCCGTCTTCCGAAACCAGATCACCTCCACCCCACCGACGTCCCCGCAGACTGCCGCCGTCGATTACTTCTCCCTTGAGGTCGTCCCGGCAGAGGCCGAGGCTGAGGAGGAGGAGGAGGAGGAGGAGGAGGAGGGGAGAGCAGAGCCTTCCCCGCCCAAGGGTCAGAGCCTTGCAGGCGAGGTGCTTGCCTCCGAGGGGTCGTGGTTTCGTGCCGGGGGTCGGTTCAAGAGCCCCATGCTCCAGCTTCACAAAGGTCGTTGCTTCTGTGTTTTGGCTTCCATTTTACGTTGATATTCATCTCTGGTATACACCGAATGTACGCGGATTAGCGATATAGATGTGGAAAAGACTAAAGAGTGGATTGTAGTTAAAAGTTAACATACCAGGCCTGTGGTCTGAAATTTATAATGGTCTTATGTTGGAAGCATTGGAAATCATTGCTCTGTGGCAATATATGTTTTTGGCAAAAGCTGGTTTTATTGTACTCAGACATGGAATATGCTTGAACTTTGGATAATCCTCAAAATGTTCAACCTGAAAAACATGGACTTCCCAAATTCTACTGATACACTAGTACTCAGATTCAATATTGAGTTTCATTCCTGCGTGTATGTTTTATCACCCATCAATGGCGGTGCCAGAAAGTAGACAAAGGAGTTGGAGATTATTCAAATAAAAAAAATTTAGATGAAGATTTAAACCACTTCACAAACATTTACAGTAAATATTCATGTATTAATTAATGTTTAATTAATCATAAATGTTAATATTAATTGTACAAGGTTTGAATCTATAATTTTTCTATTAGGCTCAAGACCACTAGATTGGAAATAATATAATTTTTCCATAAAATTTAAAGATTTCTTATCAAATTTTTTTTAAAATTTCAACTGGTTTGTCTGACTCACATTTGGGCTACGTGGCATTGTCCTTATCACCCATGCAAGTATGCAACCCAAGTATTATAGTTAAATAGAGAATAGTTCGATTAGCTCCCACGAGTATTATATGTATTTTGGCATAGATTGATGCATAATGCATTCTTAAAGATATTAACCATCTTAATAGAGTTGCATATCAATAAAATGTAGATATCCAATCAGTTATAATATGAGTACTGGAATTCGTTGTTTCTTTGCTACGACAATCTTCTAAGTATAAAAATTTAGTTGAATAATATTATAACAGGCCTTTTCTTGACTGTTGCAGAGATTCTTGATTTCTGTAGCTTCGTCTCACCTACCCCAGAAGAGGAAGCTTCAAGGTCTGCTGCTGTTGAGCGTGTTTTTGATGTTGTCAGATATATATGGCCTCATTGCAATGTAAGCTTCTCTATATGCTACCATTAGGACATAACAATATCTCTTTCTCCTAACATATACTGTTGATCGTTTGGTACTGGATTAACCTTGTATAGTTTCACAGGTTGAAGTATTTGGATCATTTAGGACGGGCCTATACCTGCCAACAAGTGATGTCGATGCAAGTACATTACTCCTTCTGTATTTATTATTATTCATTTCTTTTAATGTCTAGAGTTCTGTTTGTTAGAGTCAAATATGTAGACTAGAAATGATTTTATTCTCCATGTTTGTAAGATATATGTGGATATAATGGTAACAATTTGAATGCTAATGCCGACATTAATTATTACTTATCTTTATTAGTATTTCATGTTGGCACCAGCTGTGAGATTCTTATCATGATCGCATTGTAACTTGTAAAACTATTTTTATATCTTATTACATAACGAGCTCCATTTATGAGCTATGTAATTTTATCCATTGTTCGAGATTCTCTTTTAGGAATCTCTCTTGAGTTGCATATCACAGTAGTTACTGGTCAGAATTTGAATTTTCAATCCGTTTTTTTGGCAAGATATGCTACCCCTCTTCATAATAATAGAGCTGTCACTCTAACACTCCTTGAAGTACCTTGCAGAATATACTTGTAGATAGAGTTTGTCAGAGTTCTGGTTTTCATATTATCTAAAAAAGAGAGAGAAAGAGTTCTGGTTACTATTATCATTAAACAGAAAGAGACAGCCGATTGTCCACATCACAAAGTGCTTTTAAGAAAAGGGACCAACAAACATTAAGATGTTTATATTGGACGAACAAACAAGAAAACTCACTTAAAAGCCGCTAAGTTCCAACTCAAAGGACTTACTTGTATTTTCCTACTAGTTGAAGCACTGGTCTAATCAAGGTTATTAAGGTGCCCAGGCATTAAGCTGGGGTGCCTAGGTGCCATCAAAAAGTTAAGGAAAAAACATGTATTCTTGATTTTACCATTGCTATTATATATTATTATATGCAATTATGTATCAATATATCCATTCTAAACTCAATTAAACACCGAAATGACTAAATAACATTGGAATATTAAAAAATGGCAAGATAATAATAAAATGTAATGAGATTAAGACCATAAAAGCAAAAGTTAACATCAAACAATCATTATAAAAGACACACGCATTAACATCTAAATACAGATCCCTTATTTGTCCTTATTAAACCCAGAGTGAACTAAGAACCCAGTTAAATCAATAAAAAAAGCTAGGCATTTAAATGGCCTACAGGTTGATGGCACCTAGGCGACACCTAGATAGGTGCCTCAATAACTATGGTTCTAATATGTATTTGACATCACTTTTTTTTTCCTGAGTAAATTAGCAATATCATGTATCTGTTAGTTATGGACTTGAAGGAGTTATAGTCACATTAAAATCAGCTGATTGAAATGGAGGTAACACTATGAAATCAAGGGGTTATATGTCCAACCACAACTGATCTGGACTAATGGTCACATAAAAGATGATTGATTGATATGGAGGTAACAATGTAAAATCCAAGTGCATATCTGTAGTCCAATCTCAAATAATCTAATTCCCATTACCTTAATTTGATAGTTATGATTCTCCATATGTGTGCATTCTAGATTGCACTGAAATGGGACTCGGATAAAGTAGAACTTAGGCACATTTGAATTTCTTAAAAAATAGCATGACAAGAAGACAATAGGAGAAAGTTAAAACATACATGCATGCATACTAATGGTAGAATATCATACAATAGAAGAGAGTGATGAACATTAATGTAAAATAAAAAGAAAAGATATCAAAGAATGATCAATATTGGTAAAATAAGGTGAGTAATAGCTCATAATGAAGGTTAACAACATCCAAGGGTATTGCAAGGCATGATAAATAGAGGTTGATGGAATACCTTTTCCTTTGATTTGAAGAGACATTGCATGAGGTCCCCGAGAATGTCAATGAGTTGAAATGTCCAATACATGTTGAATGTGGACACAACATTTATCTAAAAGTGCTCGTGCCTTATATACATAAGCTATATTTAAGCTGAAAAGATTTTGAGATATGACACTTTCTATAAGTGTATACATAGATATACAATACAGTAATACAGCACTTGCATAACCATTAGATATAACAGTCGTGTCCTGTCATGTCAAGGCATGTACTCTATTGTTTTATGTCCAACCCAAAGCCGATCCATTTAACTATCATGTCTAGAAAGTTACTCAAATTTGTCAACCTTGCTATCATGTTTATTGTTCCAAAAAAGGGGAAAATGGTCGTTTAAATGATGTTCAAACGTTTTTCATGTGGCACGGTTTTTGCACTTATATAGTCTTTAAATGGATTGGCTTTAAACAACTGTTTAAATGGGTCTTGTCCAAATAAATGGCCTTTTTTAATAAAAAACGACTGTTTTAGCCATTTAAAAAAACTGCCGTTTTGGTAATACGATGTTGAGCTCTTGTACTTGACATAATTTGATTATCTAGGTATTGGTTGTTTACTTATGCATGTTACTTATTTAGTTATTTAATTTATATATTTGAACTAAATTACTCGTGATTGAATGATAATTTACACATGTTCAAGTTATGTGTATTGAATTAAATTACTTGTGATTGGAACTTTGAATGTTGTTGGTTGCATACATGTCGTTTATTTATTTTTATTTTTATTAATTTAAAGCCATTTTCTCATTAAATGCTGGTTTAAACCTCTGTTTTTTCAAATAACATTTAGAAACTCAAACCGTATGCATGCTGTTTTCCATTTTTTAAAACATTGATCATGTCCATCTGTTAAGTACCCGTTTAGTACATGCTTAAAAAAATCACATTCAATAACATTACTCTTGCGGAAGTTGTTATAATAACCTGTATTCCTGAATTCCTTTAACATTTTTAAGTTTTACAAAAATTAATTATAAAATTTACTTTATCAAGCTAAAACCATCACTACATTTACAACACCAATCAACAACACCAAACATAGGTAATCTTAATAATTTATCGTGCTTTGTTAAACCCAATTACACGATATCATGTTCGCGTCAAGTCACAAATTGCTAGGTCTAATAACAACAATAATATGCCTTAATCCTGCTATGTACGATTTGCAACTGAATCCATTTCTTTGTCCATCTATCTCTGTCCAACGTTACTTCCTCTTGTGTTATTCCTAACCATTGTACTTTTAGGATTTCCTCAACCTCTTTTAACTCTGTCACATCCATTATTTTGCCCATTTTTAAAGGTGCATCTAAACATCTTCTTTAGACATGGGCAAACCATTAAAATGGTTTTCTCTCATAATTTCCTCGGCTGTTGACTTGTTGCTAACCCCTACTATTCTTACTTGGTCCTTAGTTAGGGTGGTGATTGGGTGGTGTGGGATGTTGGATCATACTATCACTTGCTATTCAATGGTGCTAGTTGATTGAGACGAACCACTGTATATGCCAAGATCTTTATGATCAATGCTTGATATGTGGGGTCACATCTGTTCTGTTGTTTGGAGCGGTCGCATAGCCTTGACTTTTTGGTCTCCATTTCATATATCATGTTTTAATTTCAATATAGATCTTGACCATCTAAGACTATCACTTTAAGCAATTTCAATTCAAATGGTTATCTAATGTTATAATCTCATTTCTATATATTGACTTGCTAAATCTACACTCTTAGTCCTAGTTAGTTTAAATTCTTTGGCTTCTAAGGTATCCTCCATATTCTAGCTTAGAATTAATCCCTGTTCAATTTTCATTCATTATGCTATATCATCATTAAGTAACACACACCAAGGGGTCTCTACTTGAATTTCTTTAGTACATTCATCCATGATCAAGACAAAGGGATTGGGTCTTAAACACTGATCCTTGATGGAAACTAATGTTATTCTTTTCTCTCTACCTACCATTTTAACACTAGTCAACACTACATCATACGTTTTTTTTATTACAATATTTCAAATAGGTACTCTTATTTCTTTATTTTCTAAATGCTTTTTCATGGGTCATTTACAAGTTAATAAAAACCATGTGACTATCCTATTTATTAGCACTTCAACTTTTCAGTTAGTCGCCTAAGTATTTAAATAGCTTTATAATGATTTATAGTTTCATATGATTTTGAACTAGACAGACAACGTTACATGTAATGAATTTGCTATTAAGATCCCTTGATTTGTAATAAGAATTCAATCCTTTAATGTAAACACACTTTCAGAAAGCATCATTTGTACAACTCTACTTTAATTGGGTGTTCATATCATAATGCATGACTAATCAGAGGGATGTATTGCAAATATTATTTTTTTTCTCAGCTAGATTTACTAGTTTATTTTCTATCATAACTGGGGAATAAGCTGCTTGTAGATTGTAGTAACCACATGCTATTTTTTGAATGGTAGCTCGCCTGGTGGAGGCTATTAAATCACTATGCTCTGGCCAACCTCTTTATTTGTGTTGGTTGACTATATGCTGTTTTCATTATTTTTATTTTACAAAGTAATGTGGAATTGAACATGTCAATGCATTTTTGTGTTTTATGTATAGGTTGTCATTTTTGATTCAAAGGTGAAAACACCTCAAATGGGTCTTTATGCTCTTGCTAGAGCATTGTCACAAAGAAGTATAGCTAAAAAGATCCAGGTGAGTCACTTATTGCGGTTAACATAATTGTCAAAGTGATATGTTATTTTATATATTTTTTACTCTTCAGTCTTCATAGACATTTCTTTGATACTATTGTAATTAACTACTGTCTGTATAATAAATTGAGGCTGATCACAGAACACTTGTACCTTTTCAGGTTATAGCAAAAGCTCGTGTGCCAATAATAAAATTCATTGAGAAGCAAAGTGGAGTAGCATTTGATATCAGGTATGTAATGTCATGTCTCATTGTGAGACCTGAAGTTTCATATAAATCTTTGATTGTACTGCTCAAAAAAGTTGTAGGTCGTGATTGTTGTTTAATGCTCTGATATATGATATATGATATATGATAATAATACAAACTACCCATTCTGATCCAGCTCCCAGATTATTATATATTTGGAACAAGTAGTAGATTCATTTATTGCTACACTGTGATGCTTTGTGATGTAGTAGTATTATACAGTGGAATCCCTGATTACATTTTATTTAATGAGATATAATACTACGAGTTTTGATCACAGTTCTGAACATGATATACTGTCAGTCTTCGATCCTTTGAAAATTTGATGTATGTTGTTAGTAAACATGGTACAGAAATGGAGGTCCATAAAATATTCGTATAAGTTAGTATATCAAGTTGAAACTTTAGGATGAGCTAAGCATAAATATAGGACTAAGATTCACTACATTAGCATGTATGAAATTCGAAAGTGTTTTTCACAACAAACTCAACAGCAATGCATCTGCTTATTCTATCGTGAAAATTTGATGTGTGCCAATGTATGTTTCTTGCCATGTGGACTCCTTAATAAGAGCATGGCTGCCACCTGCTATAATGCTCGCTAACAAGCTAGTTTTCTTGGATGTCTAATGTAATATGCATATCTATAATGGTCGATCATAGCACTTCTGTTCCATGAGTTCTTGCTCTAAAGGTTTTGGAAAAGGTTTAAATGTTCAATTATCTCATGTTGTTGTATATACCTTTTCTTATCTCGCACATGACAATGTCTAACCAAATGTTTTGAGTAAACAAAAATGATATTTAGGGCATGTTTGTGTACAAAATTTAACAAGAAATGGAATTCTGGAGCCAACAACAAGTATTGGAAAGTAAGGAAAATTGATTTAAAGGAAAACAAAGAAAATATAGGTATTTGTGTTTATCAATAGATTTTAAAAGAAAGCTGAGACATTGTTAATTTTACAATTGTTAACTTGAAAATTAATTAAATATCCAACTTTAAAATATAAATTTGAGTCATATAAAAGTTCAAATAACATTACAAGTTCTTAAAAGTGAATTACAATTATTGATCATGTCACATAGAATTCACGATATTTTCACGTATTTAATCTACTATTTCTT
The DNA here is from genome assembly GCA_024699735.1 of Posidonia australis. Taxonomy (NCBI): domain Eukaryota; kingdom Viridiplantae; phylum Streptophyta; class Magnoliopsida; order Alismatales; family Posidoniaceae; genus Posidonia; species Posidonia australis. The sequence continues at coordinate 14,208 of JAMKQA010012951.1, forward strand.
TTTTGTTGTTCTTGAGTTAATTCGGTACCATTATATATTTCTCCTTCCTCGTTTAGCCTTTGAGAAACTTTTGGAAGATTGGCTTCCCAGTTTTCTTGTAATTCATCTTCAAAATCTTCAAAATTATCCAAAGGAACTTGGAAATCATTTAGCCGAGTTACTACATCTTGAAGGACAAGAGTGGCAACTGTGAATTCTTCCTATCCGTTAAGAACATAAATAAATTCAATGATCATGTGAAAAATAATGCATATAATTAAAATAAGCATACAACATTAGCAAAAAAAAACAACTCTCGTGGTAACGATTCTATTCTCAGATGGGAATAATTGAAGGAGGACCAAATAATGCCATAGAACTTCAATTTTTCTTAACAAAACAAAAATAATACAATTTATAGGGGGTCACTATTGTTGGAGAAGATTGTTCACGAGGAAGCCTTCTTACCAGAAGCCACACCAAAGAGAAATCCTATTAACCCACACAATGATTAGGAGACTTTGCATGAGAGGAAGCGAGAGAGAGAGAGAGAGAGAGAGAGAGAGGTGGGGGGGACCTTGCTGAGTTGTTACTGTAATTGCTATGGTTGTGGGATGCCGTTGACAAGGTTAAGGAAGAGGAGGATGGGGAGGGGAGGAGGCAAAGGAGGACGATGTGGTAGGGGGAAGGGAAGGAAGAGGAGGTGGAGGAGGAGAAAGGAGATGGTTTAGGGCAAGAGAGGATTCTTTTGAAATTCCATGAGAGAGGGTGGGGAAATGAAATCAGTAAGGATATATATACTCTAGAAAGTAAAGGAAATGTGTTTTCTTGAAATTATCTGCCGTCAAGTGCACAAATATCATTATTTTAGATGATTAATAGAAAATGAGATTCCTATCAAATCATTTTTTATATTTTCTAGATACACAAACCATCTCTTAATACCATACTAGCACCTTTTTCATTTCTAAGTTCCACTAGGTAATTCATGCTTTGACAAAGTCTTTTCATTACCAGTTTTGATGCTCAGAACGGCCCAAAGGCTGCCGACTTTATCAAGGTATGCCAAAAATTCAACTTTTTGGGAATTTTTTTATTGCAAGATTTAGTGAGTTATTGATGTTATGTTGTCCCAGCAGGTTAACAAATGCTTTTTATTTTGTCCTTATTATATGCTTTATTTTATATATGATTTGTTTGTATGCCATAAAACTACAAGCATGGATGCAAATGCAGGGTGTTGCGGATGTGACAATATTTTGTTATTACTTTACATCATCATAAATGCCTAAAACCAAAAGTGAAGGAATGATGCTAACTAATTAGGCTATCGGACTATAATATACTACAATATTTGAAAATTGACTGAATCTACCATTTTAGATTGACACCAGAATACAAGAATGCTCTTGATAGATTGGAGTTTCCATAATAGCATGGTCTAAACAATTCGAGCTTGAAGGGCTAACTTCACCTTGGCTTAATTTGTTGACATGTATGAGTTACAGCTTGGGTTTGAGTCTCATGGAGCTTGAACTGAGCCAAGCTTAAGCGTTTAGTAAGCATGAACCAGGCAGAGCCAAGTTGTCTCATGAGGTACTCAGTTTTGTGACTTATCTCTCGCAATCAATTGGGAGCTATATCAAACAATCTGTTAGCATAATAAAAAAGTTTAATAGCATATAAAAGTGAATGACCTCTAAGACAATATAGAGTTTGACTCATCTAATGAAGAGAAATACTGTAGTTCAGTGAATTTAGTGCTTCTGTTGTATACAATTTGTTAGAAAAGATTGATGATAGAGATTAGGAGAAATCGCAAGCAAACATCATAAGGACACTATATTTACGTGGTTCACCCAAAGAGGGCTACGTCCACGGATGGGAAGGGGGCCAATCACTATTTTCAGGTGGTTACAAGTGAGGGATTTCCAAATTGAACATCTCAAGTATCTGTCAATACCCTTAATTTATAGGAGTACAAAAGGAGATCAAAAGACACCAAATCAATGACAATAATCAATGGAATAATTGTCACCATTAATTATCTCTCATAAATAGCCAAAGAAGGAAAATGAAACACTTCACCTTCCCACTAAGAATACCAACAACCACAAGGGATAATGAAAGACACGTCTAACATATCTCCACCTTGGCTTTCAATGATCCTCCACCTTGATCAAAGCTCCACTTGGAACGAAGTCTCCCCATCAGCCCTATTAAGGGCTTACAAATAACTGTAGACATTAAGCAAGTCAAGGCAATGCTTGAACTTACTTTCTGTAACACCCTTGGTGAACATGTCAGTCGGGTTGTCTTCATGAACTTCAATTCTTCTTTCTGTTCGAAGGAAGTGGTATCTCACATCAATGTGTTTTGTACGATCGTGAAACACTTTATCTCTTGTGAGACAAATAGCATTTAGGCTATCACAATAAATAGTGGCTCTTTCTTGATGCCACCCAAGGTCTTCCATGAGTCCTTTCAACCAAATATCCTCTTTTGCAGCCTCAGTTAAGGTCATGTATTCAGCTTTTGTGGTGGAGAGCGAAACTGTTGGCTGCAATGTAGATTTCCAAATAACAATAGAATCTCCAATGGTAAAAACATAACCACTTAAAGATCTTATATTGTCAACATCTGCTCAGAGTACCTAGAAACATGCAGCTAGTTCTAGATCCATAGATTAAACCAACGTTAGACGTTCCCTTTAAATACTTGATTATTCTCTTCATAGCTTGCCACTGCTTTCGACCTGGATTGCTTATAAATCTACTAACCATGCTGATAGTACACACCATGGAGTACATAAGACTCTCAACAACATTAGAATAAGGAACTCTTTCTATGTTAGTTTTCTCAGCTTCTGATTGAGGGCTCATATTAACAGATAGACGAAGATTCCTGTCATAAGGTGTGTTAACGCCCTTTGCGTTAGCAATTCCAAACTTTGACAAAATCTTCTCAAGGTAACCTTTCTGAGATAGAAATAATCTTCCATTACTCCTATCACGATGGATTTCCATCTCAAGGATCTTGTTAGCAGCACCAAGATCTTTCATATCAAATTCAGCACTTAGTGACATCTTAAGATGTTGAATTTCAGTGAGATCTTGAGAAGCAACCAAGATCTTGACGTAGACACAAGAGTCATATAAGCTTCTATGAAAACCAATGTTAGTGATGAACTTATCGAACTTCTTATACCATTGTCTTGGCGATTGCTTCAATCCATATAAGGATTTTCTAAGTTGGCAAACATAGTCTTGCTTGTTAGGATCAACAAATCCCTCCGGTTGACTCATCCAAATATCTTCCTCCAAGTCACCATGTAAAAATGCTGTTTTGACATCAAGTTGCTCCAATTCAAGACTTTGAGTAGCAACAATCACAAGGAGGACACGTATGGAGGTGTGTCTCACCACAGGGGCAAACACTTCATTATAATCAATGCCTTTACATTGGCTATATCCTTTTGCAACTAGGCGTGTTTTAAACCTCACACCATGATTTTCTTGTGTCCCAGCCTTGCGTTTAAAGATCCACTTGCACCCAATAATTTTCCTATCTTTAGGAGGTTTGACAAGATCCCAAGTGTGATTCTTTTCTAATAATTTCATTTCTTCTTCCATGACTGAAGTCCACTGAACAACATCAGGACTTCTAATAGCATCCCTGTAGGAGAGAGGATTTTGGTCTTCAACATCTTCTGCAACATGCAAAGCATAGGCTACCATGCTTTGAAAACCATACTTCTGTGGAGGTCAAGCTTCTCTTCTAGGCCTGTCCAATGCAACACTCCTGAGTAGGGGTGGTTGCTCTTCGGTATTAACACCATCAGACCCTGTTTGAGGGTCGATGAGAATTAGGAGGAGGAGAAGAAAATCGGGACTCCACCTTCTGGGGAGAAGTTTCAAACTCCACCTCATGTGTGCTGAGAGGTAGCATCAATTTTATCCTGACGTATCATGGGATTTTCATCAAAGGTGATATTCCTGCTAAGAATTACTTTATGATGAGTTGGATCCCAAATTCTATAACCCTTCACTCCTTCACCATAACCAACAAATACTCCCTTTATCGCCCTTGTCCCATTGTTCACATGGAAATACACAGGACAGTCAAATATTTTCAACTTGGAATAATCTGTTGCTTTTCTGGACCATACTTCATAAGGTACTTTGTCTTTTATAGCACTAGAAGGAGATCTATTAATAAGATAAAAGGTTGTTGAGACTGCCTTTGCCCAAAAACCTTTAGAGAGACCAACATTTGAGAGCATGCATCGTGCTCTCTCAAGTAAGGTGTGGTTAAGGCGTTCAACCACATCATTTTGTTAAGGAGTATCTTTTACTGTCCTGTGCCTTGAAATTCCAGCATTTCTACAAAACTCATTAAACTTATGTGAGCAAAATTCTAATCCATTATCGATTCTAAGACATTTCACCATTTCTTTAGTTTGATTTTCCACTAAAGATTTCCACTGTTTAAAGTACTTGAATGACTCATTCTTGTACTTCAGGATGAAAATCCAAGACATACGTGAAAAATCATCTATAATGGATAAGAAGTATCTTGACCCTCCAAGAGATGGCTGTTGGGAAGGACCCCAACAGTCAGCATGTACATATTCGAGAATCTTCTTTGTAGCGTGCTTATCTTTGTTGAAACTACTACATCGCTTCTTCCCATATAAACAATGTTCACAAAGTCCAAAATCCACGACTTTATGTCCTCCTAGCAAGCCTTGATTATTGAGATGAAGCATCCCTTTCAATCCCAAATGACCAAGCCTCATGTGCCAAAGCACTGATTGGTTTGTTTGGCCATTCGAAGTAGCAGCAGCCACAGAGCTAGAGATTGTAGATCCTTGCAAAATATATAAAGGGCCATTTTTAACACCTTTCATGACAACTAAAGCACCCTTTGTTACTTTCAAAATTCTATCTCCTCCAGCATACTTGTAGCCTCTATTATCTAAGGTCATTAAGGAGATCAAATTCTTCCCCAACTGGGGAACGTGCCAAACACCTTCAAGTGTTCTAATAAGCCCATCAAACATGCGGAACTTGATGGACCCAATACCAGTCATTTTACAAACGTGGTTATTGACTAGAGATACATTAGATCCCCCTTCAACTTCTTCATAGGTGTCAAACCATTCTCTCATAAGAGACATGTGGTGGGAGGCACCTGAATCCAAGATCCACTCATGATTTGCACATAAACTGTTAGAGATAATAAGTGCAACATCAACTTCGGATGAAGTGTCTCCTTGGGCAGCCGCAGTTGAGTGAGATTTGGCCTTCAATTTGGGGCAATTAGACTTCCAATGATCAGATTCCATGCAATAATTACAAACATCCTTTGGATTAGGATATTTACCTTTCGATTTTCCTTTCCCTTTCTTCTTTTTATCGTTCTTGTTTGAACGATTTTTGAGCTGATTGGAACTTGATGCTATTAAACTAGAAGCATTATTATCACTGCTAATATTGGTAGCCATATGACGGAGTTCACAAGTTTGTAGGCTCAAGCAAACTTCCTCTAATGTAATAGATTCTTTTCCAACCACAAATGATTGGACAAAGTTTTCATAAGAGTGCGGTAGAGAAATCAATAACAATAAGGTTGCGTCTTCATCTTCAACTTTCACATCAATATTTCTCAATTCCATAAGTAAGGTATTTAATTGATCAAGATGACCTTTGAGGAACGTATCTTCCTTCATTTGAAGAGAGAATAGACGTTGCTTTAGAAACAACTTATTGGTTAAAGACTTAGTCATATATAGACTCTCAAGCTTTAACCATAAACCCACAACTCTTTTCTCATCTGCGACCTTAACAATAACTTCATCCGCCAAGCAAAGAAGAATAGTCAAATGAGCCTTTTCTTCATGAGCTTTAAGATTCGCTTCATCAATATTTAAGGGTTTTGGATCTTCAAATGGAGTCCAGATGCCTTGTTGTCTTAATAAGGCATGCATCTTTATTTGTCAAAGGCCAAAGCTATTTTCCCCAATAAATTTGTTAACCTTCACACTATGTGAATACATATTGTTTACTAAGAAAAAGACCAACTGCAAAGAGACTCCCAAAGATAACAGGGACAGGAACAACTTTCAATCCAAAAAATAGGATTTCTCCCTACCAACTCAATCTTGCCGGGTCTGCACCGAGATCGCCATCTCCTCCATGTCGGGTCTGCAGTGTGTGTACAAACAGGGACAAGAACGCAAGCGATCAGAACAACCAAGCTCTGATACCAGCTTGTTAGAAAAGATCGATGATAGAGATTAGGAGAAATAGCAAGCAAACATCATAAGGACACAATATTTACATGGTTCACCCAAAGAGGACTACGTCCACGGATGGGAAGGGGGCCAATCACTATTTCAGGTGGTTACAAGTGAGGAATTTCAAAATTGGACCTTCCAAGCATCTGTTCATACCCTTAATTTATAGGAGTACAAAAGGAGATCAAAAGATACCAAATCAATGACAATAATCAATGAAATAATTGTCATCATTGATTATCTCCCATAAATAGCCAAAGAAGGAAGATGAAATACTTCACCTTCCCACCAAGAATACCAACAGCCACAAGGGATAATGAAATACACGTCTAACACAATTGTCAAGGCACTCTTCTTCATATCATGGTAGTTTTATTTGTAGTTTTACCAATATGTGTCTAAGTTGTACAAGCCCAAGAAATCCTCGTTAGATTTGCTTAATAAAGTTGCCTGTGAGTTTGGTTTGATTTTTGTCAAACTATGCCACGAACTTGTTCCAAAATTGTGATGTGGACAAGGTTCATACTCTAGATGAAAGTAGATATATAATAAATGAAATTGAGTTATTGAAATCATCAGACTAGAATCTAGAGTGGCTTTGAGAACTGAAGAGATC
>JAMKQA010012952.1:0-25716 GCA_024699735.1 Posidonia australis
GCCCAGTCAAGTTGAATGAGAGTCAAATGGGTCTAGAATGGGCTTGTGGACCCAAATGGGCTCAACTAAGGCTTAATGGGCCCAAGTGGGCCTTCATGAGCCCAATTGGGTTTCCATGAATTAAATGGCCTAATGAGGGTTTGTGGGCCCAAATGGGCTCAACCAAGGTTCAAGCTCAGCCACTAGATCCTCATCCTGCAAAATTGGAAATTTGGGGTGTCTAAAATGTGTTTCGTTGTCCTCCCACTGGACCGTCGCCGACAGCCTCACGGAAGATGTGTTCTGCTGTACTTTCCCTGGACCGTCACCGACTGCCTCTCAGTTGGCGTGGCTCCTCTTTGGATTTTCGAACCATCGCCGCCTGCTTCTGGGATGATGTGTTTGGTTGTCCTCCCTCCGGACCGTCACCGACAACCTTTCGGTTGGCATGTCCGCTCTTCGGATTTCCGAACCATCACCGCTTGCTTCTTGGATGATGTGTTTGGTTGTCCACCCACCAGACCGTCACCGACAGCCTCTCGGTTGGCATGTCTGCTTCTCGTATTTCTGAACCATCACCAACTGCTTCACGAATAATGTGTTTGGTTGTCCTCCCTCAAGACCATCACCGACAGTCTCTCGGTTGGCGTGTCCGCTCTTCAGATTTCTGAACCATCACCGACTGCTTCTCGGATGATGTGTTTGGTTGTCCTCCCTCTAGACCATCACTAACAGCCTTCTCGGATTTCCGAACCATCACTGCCTACTTCTCGGATGATGTGTTTGGTTGGCCTCCCTCTGTACCGTAACCGACAGCCTCACGGTTGGCATGTCTGCTTCTCGGATTTCTGAACCATCACTGACTGCTTCTCGGATGACATGTTCGGTAGTCCTCCCTCTGGACCGTCACCGACAGCCTCTCCATTGGCATTTTCGATCTTCGGATTTCCGAACCATCATCGCCTGCTTCTCGAATGATGTGTTCAATTGTCCTCCCTCTAGACCGTCACCGACAGCCTCTCGGTTGGCATGTCTGCTTCTCAGATTTCTGAACCATCACCAACTGCTTCTCAGAAGATCAGTTTGGTTGTCCTCCCGTTGGACCGTCACCGACAGCCACTCAATTGGCGTGTCCGCTTCTTGAATTTCCGAACCATCACCGCCTGCTTCTTGGATGATGTGTTCGGTTGTCCTCACTCCAGATCGTCACCGACAGCCTCTAAATTGGCGTGTCCGCTTCTCTTATTTCCGTGCCATCACCGACTGCTTCTCGAATGATGTGTTTGGTTGTCCTCCCTCTAGACCGTCACCGACAGCCTCTCGGTTGGGGGGTAGGCTTCTCGGATTTCCGAACCCCCACCGACGGCTTCTCTGATGATGTGTTTGGTTGACCTCCCTCTGGACTGTCACCGACAGCCTCTCAGTTGGTGTGTCCGCTTCTCAGATTTCCGAACCATCACCGACTGCTTCTCGGATGACGTGTTTGGTTGTCCAACCTCTGGACCGTCATGATCGCCTCTCGGTAAGCGTGTCCGCTCTTCAGATTTCCAAACCATGACTGCCTGCATCTCGGATGATGAGTTCGGTTGTCCTCCCTCTAGACCGTCACCGATAGCCTCTCGGTTGGCGTGTCTGCTCTTCAGATTTCTGAACTATCACCGTCGACATCTTGGATGATGTGTTTGGCTCACCTCCTTCCAGACCGTCACCGACAGCCCCTCAGTTGGCGTGTCCGCTTCTTGGGTTTCCGAACCGACACTAACTGCTTCTCGGATGATGTGTTTGGTTGTCCTCCCACTAGACCATCATTGATAGCCTCTCGGTTGGCGTGTCCGCTTCTTGGATTTTTGAACCATCACCAACTTCTTCTCTGTATATGTGTTTGGTTGTCCTCACTATGAACCATCTCCAACAGCCACTCGATTGCCGTGTCTACTTCTCAGGATTCCGAACCATCACCGCCAGCTTCTCGGATGATGTTTTTGGTTGGCCTCCCTCTGGACTGTCACCGACAGCCTCCCAGTAGGCGTGTCCGCTCTTCTATTTTCCGAACCATCACCGACTACTTCTCAGATGATGTGTTTGGTTGTCCTTTCAATGGACCGTCGCCAACTACCTCTCGGATGATGAGTTCAGTTGTCCTCCGCTTGGACCGTCACCGACAGCCTCTCAATTGGCGTGGCCGCCCTTCGGATTTCCGAACCATCACCGCCTGCTTCTCGGATGATGTGTTTGGTTGTCCTCCTTCTGGACCGTCACCGACAGCCTCTCGATTGGCATGTCAGCTCTTCGGATTTCCGAACCATCGCTGCCTGCTTCTCAGATGATGTGTTCGGTTGTCCTCCCTCTGGACCGTCACCGACAGTTTCTCAATTGGCATGTCCAATCCTCGGATTTCCGAACCATCACCGCCTGCTTCTCAGATGACATGTTCGACGTTCCTCCCTCCGAACCATCACCATCTACTTCTCGGATGATGTGTTTGGTTGTCCTCTCTGTGGACTGTCACCAACAGCCTCTTAGTTGGCCTGTCCACTCCTCAGATTTCTGAACCATCACCGAATGCATCTCGGATGATGTGTTTGGTTGTCCTCCCTCTGGACCGTCACCGACAACCTCTCGTTTGGCGTGTCTGCTCTTCAGATTTCTGAACAATCACCGCCTGCTTCTCGGATGATGTGTTCGATTGTCCTCCCACTTGACCGTCACCGACAGCCTCTTGGTTGGCGTGTCCACTTTTCGGATTTCCGAGCCATCACCAACTGCTTCTCGGATGATGTGTTTGGTTGTCCTCCCTCTAGACCGTCACCGACAGCCTCTCGATTGGCCTGTCCGCTCTTCGGATTTCCGAACCATCACCGCCAGCTTCTCGGATGATGTGCTTGGTTGTCCTCCCTCTAGACCGTCATCAGCAGCATCTCGGTTGGCATGTCCGCTACTCGGATTTCCGAACCATCTCCAACTGCTTCTCGGATGATGTGTTTGGTTGTCCTCCCACGGGACCGTCACCGACAGCCTCTCGGTTGGCATGATCACTCTTCGGATTTCCAAACCATCACCGCCAGCTTCACGGATGATGTGTTTGGTTGTCCTCCCACCAGACTGTCACCGACAATCCCTCTGTTGGCGTGTCTGCTTCTCGGATTTCCGAACCATCACCAACTTCTTCTCGTTTGGCGTGTCTACTTTTCAGATTTCCGAACGATCACAAACTGCTTCTCCGATGATGTGTTTGGTTGTCCTCCCACAGTACCGTCACCGAATGTCTCCCAGTTGGCGTTCCGCTTTTCAGATTTCCGAACAATCACCGCCAGCTTCTCGGATGATGTGATCGTTAGTCCTCCCTCTAGACCGTCACCGACAGCCTCTCGGTTGGCGTGTCCGCTTTTCGGATTTCTGAGCCATCACCAACTGCTTCTCGGATGATGTGTTTGGTTGTCCTCCCTCTGGACCGTCATCGACAGCCTCTCGATTGGCCTGTCCGCTCTTCGGATTTCCAAACCATCACCGCCAGCTTCTCGGATGATGTGATCGTTTGTCCTCCCTCTGGACCGTCACCGACAACATCTCAGTTGGCGTTTTTGCTTTTCTGGTCTCCGAACAATCATCGACTAGTTCTCGGATGATGTGTTAGGTTGTCCTCCCTCTGGATCGTCACCGACAGCCTTTCGGTTGACGTGTCCTATCTTCAGATTTCTGAACCATCACCGACTGCTTCTCTGATGATGTGTTTCGTTGTCCTCCCTCTGGACCGTCATTGACAGCCTCTAGATTGGCATGTCCACTTCTCGGATTTCTGAACCAACACCAACTGCTTCTCAGATGATGTGTTTGGTTGTCCTCCCTCCGGACCGTCACCGACAGCCTCTCGGATGGTGTGTCCACTTCTCGGATTTTCGAACCATCACCGCTAGCTTCTCGGATGATGTTTCTGGTTGTCCTCCCTCTGGACCATCACCGACAGCCTCTCGGTTGGCGTGTCCGCTCTTCGGTTTTCCGAACCATCATCGACAGCTTCTCAGATGATGTGTTTGGTTGTCCTCCCACTGGACCGTCTCCGACAACCACTCGGTTGGCATGTCCACTTCTCGGATTTTTGAACCGTCACTGACTGCTTCTCCGATGACGTGTTTGGTTGTCCACCCTCTGGACCGTCACCGACAGCCTCTCGCTAGGCTTGTCTGCTTCTCGGATTTCCGAACCATCACCAACTACTTCTCGGATGATGTGTTTGGTTTTCCTACCACTGGACCGTCGCCGACAGCCACTCGGTTGGCGTGTCCACTTCTCGGATTTTCGAACCATCACCGACTGCTTCTTGGATGACGTGTTTGGTTGCCTCCCTCTGGACCATCACCGACAGCCTCTCGGTTGGCGTGTGCGCTCTTCAGATTTCCAAACCGTCACCGACTGCTTCTCGGATGATGTGTTTGGTTGTCCTCCCTCTGGACCGTCACTGATAGTCTCTCGGTTGGAGTGTTCGCTCTTCAGATTTCCGAACCATCACCGACTACCTCTCGAATGATGTGTTCGAATGTCCATCCCTTGGACAGTCACCGACAACCTCTTGGTTAGCTTGGCCTCTCGATCGGCGTGTCCGCTCATCAAATTTCCAAACAATCACCGCCAGCTTCTCGAATGATGTGTTCGATTGTCCGCCCACTGAACCATCACCGACAGCCTCGCGATAGGCGTGTCCACATCTTGAATTTCAGAACTGTCACCGCCTGCTTCTCAGATGATGTGTTTGGTTGTCCTCCCTCTGGACCGACATCGACTGCCTATCGATTGGCATGTCCACTTCTCAGATTTCTGATCCATCACCGCCGGCTTCTCGGATGATGTGTTTGGTTGTCCTCCCTCTGGACCGTCACTGACAGCCTCTCGATTGGCATGTCCACTTCTCGTATTTGTGAACCACCACCGACTGCTTCTCGGATGATGTGTTTGGTTGTCCTCCCTCTGGACCGTCACCGACAACCTCTCGGTTGGCATGTCCGCTTCTCGGATTTTCGAACCATCACCGATAATAATCTCGGATGATGTGTTTGGTTGTCCACCCTCTGAACCGTCACCAACAGCCTCTCGGTTGGCAAGTCCGCTTCTCGGATTTTCGAACCATCACCGATAATAATCTCAGATGATGTGTTTGGTTGTCCACCCTCTGAACTGTCATCGACAACCTCTCGATTGGCTGTCCACTTCTCAGATTTCTGATCCATCACCACCTACTTCTCGGATGATGTGTTTGGTTGTCCTCCCTTTGGACCGTCACTGACAACCTCTCGAATGGCATGTCCACTTCTCGGATTTGTGAACCAACACCGACTGCTTCTCAGATGATGCGTTTGGTTGTCCTCCCTCTGGACCATCACCGACAGCCTCTCGGTTGGCATGTCCGCTTCTTTGATTTCCGAACCATCACCGACTGCTTCTTGGATGATGTGTTTGGTTGTCCTCCCTCGGGACCGTCACCGACAGCCTCTCGGTTTGCATGTCCGCTTCTCGAATTTCCGAACCATCACTGACTGCTTCTCGGATGATGTGTTTCATTGTCCTCCCTCTGGACTGTCACTGACAGCCTCTCGGTTGGCTTGTCCGCTTCTTGGATTTCCTAACCATCACCGCCAGCTTCTTGGATGATGTGTTTGGTTGTCATCCATCTGGACTGTCACCGACAGTCTCTAGGTTGCCGTGTCCGCTTCTGGGATTTCCAAACCATCACCGCCTGCTACTCGGATGATGTGTTTGGTTGTCCTCCCTTTGGACCGTTAGCGACAACCGCTCGGTTGGCGTGTCCACTTCTCAGATTTCTGAACCATCGTCGACTGCCTCTCAGATGACGTGTTTGGTAGTCCTCCCTCTAGACCGTCACTGACAGCCTCTCGTTAGGCACATCTGCTTCTCGGATATTCGAACCCAGACCAATAGTTTCTCGGTTGATGTGTTCAGAGGTCCACCCTCAGGACTGTCACCGACTTCCTCTCGGTTGGTGTGTCTGCTTCTCAAATTTTCGAACCATCACCGACAGTTTCTCAGATGATGTGTTTGGTTGTCCTTCCTCTGGACCATCACTGACAGCCTCTTGGTTGACGTGACCACTTCTTGGATTTCCGAACCATCACCACCGTCTTCTCGGATGATGTGTTTGGTTGTCCTCCCTCTAGACCGTCAACGACCGCCTCTCGGTTGGCATGTCCGCTCTTCGGACTTCTGAACCATCACTGCTTGCATCTCGGATGATGTGTTCGGTTGTCCTCCCTCTAGACCGTCACCGACAACCTCTCGGTAAGCATGTCTACTTCTCGGATTTCCGAACCATCACCGACTTCTTCTCGGATGATGTGTTTGGTTGTCCTTCCTCTAGATCGTCGCCGACAGCCTCTTGGTTGGCGTTTCCACTTCTCGGATTTTTGAACCATCACCGACAGCTTCTCGGATGATGTGTTTGGTTGTCCTCCCTCTGGACCATCACCGACAACCTCTCGGTTGGCGTGTTCGCTTCTCGGATTTCCGAACCATCACCAACTACTACTCGGATGATGTCTTCGGCTGTCCTCCCTCTGGACCATCACCGACAGCCTCTCGGTTGGCTTGATCGCTCTTCGGATTTCCAAACCTTCACCGCTTGCTTCACGGATGATGTGTTTGGTTGTCATCCCACCGGACCGTCACTGACAGCCCCTCTGTTGGCGTGTCCGCTTCTCAGATTTCCGATCCATCACCGATTGCTTCTCGAATGATGTGTTTGGTTGTCCTCCCTCTGGACCGTCACCGACAGCCTCTCGATTGGCGTGTCCGCTTCTCGGATTTCCGAACCATCACCGCCTGCTTCTCGGATGATTTGTTTAGTTGGCCTCCCTCTAAACCGTCACTCACAGCCTCTCGGTTGGCGTGTTCGCTTCTCAAATTTTCGAACCATCACCGCCTGCTTCTCGGCTAATGTGTTTAGTTGGCCACCCTCTAGACCGTCACTCACAGCCTCTTGGTTGGCTTGTCTGCTTTTGGGATTTCCAAACCTTCACCGACAGCTTCTCGGATGACATTTTTGGTAGTCCACCTTTTAGACCATCACCGATGGCATCTCGGTAGGCACGTCTGCTTCTCAAAGTTCTGAACCATCACCAACTGCTTATCGGATGATTTGTTCAGTTGTCCTCACTCTGGACCGTCACCTTCAGCCTCTCGGTTGGCAAGTCCGCTTCTAGGATTTCTGAACCATCACCGACTACTTCTCGGATGATGTGTTCAGTTGTCCTCTCTCTGGACCGTCACCAACAGCCTCTCGGTTGGCATGTCTGCTTCTCAGACATCCAAACCATCACCGCCTGCTTCTCGGATGATGTGTTTGGTTGGCATGCCTGCTTCTTGGATGATGTGTATGGTTGGCCTCCCTCTAGACCGTCAGCGACAGCCACTCGGTTGGAGTGTCCACTTCTCGGATGTCCGAACCATCACCTTCTGCTTCTCGGATGATGTGTTCGGTTGTCCTCCCTCTAACCGTCACCGACAGCCTCTCGACTGGCATGTTTTCTTCTCGGATTTCCGAACCACCACCAACAACTTCTCGGATATTGTGTCTGGTTGTCTTACCTCTGGACCGTCACCGACAGCCTCTCGGTTGGCATGTCTGCTTCTCGGATTACCGAACCATCACCGACTGATTCTCGGATGATGTGTTTGGTTGTCCTCCCTCTGGACCGTCACCGACAGCCTCTCGATTGGCATGTCCGCTTCTCGGATTTCTGAACCGTCACCGACAGCTTCTCGGATGATGTGTTTGGTTGTCCACCCTCTGGACCATCACCGACAGCCTCTCAGTTGGCATGTCTGCTTCTCAAATTTCCGAACCAGCTCCGATTGCTACTCGCATCATGTGTTTGGTTGTCCTCCCTTTGGACCGTCACCGACAGCCATTCAGTTGGTTTGTCCGCTCTTCGGATTTTTGAAGCATAACCGTCTGCTTCTCGGATGATGTGTTCGATTGTTCAACCTCTGGACCGTCACCGACTGCCACTCGATCGCCGTGTCCGCTATTCGGATTTCCAAACAATCACCTCCAACTTCTCGGATGATGTGTTTGGTTGTCCTCCTACTAGACCGTCACCGACAGCCTCTCGGTTGGCGTGTCCGCTTTCCTGGTCTCCAAACCATCACCGACAATTTCTCGAGTGATGTGTTTGGTTGTCCTCCCTCTGGACCGTCATCGACAGTCTCTCATTTGGCACGTCCGCTCCTAGGATTTCCGAACCATCACTGCCTGCTTCTCTAATGATGTGTTTGGTTGTCCTCCCAATGGACCGTCACTGACAGCCTGTTGGAAGGCATGTGAGCTTCTCGAATTTCCAAACCATCACCAACTGCTTCATGGATGATGTGTTTGGTTGGCATGTCCGCTCTTCGTGTTTCCAAACCATCACCGCCTGCTTCTCGGATGATGTGTTCAGTTTTCCTCCCTCTAGACCGTTGCCGACAGCCTCTCAGTTGGCATGTCCACTCTACGGATTTCTGAAACATCACCGCTAGCTTCTCGGATGATGTGTTTGGTTGTCCTCCCTCCGGACCATCACCGACAGCCTCTCAGTTGGTGTGTCCGCTTCTTGGATTTCCGAACCATCACTGACTGCTACTCGGATGATGTGTTTGGTTGTCCTCCCGCTAGACCATCACCGACAGCCTCTCGGTTGGCTTGTCAGCTTCTCGGATTTCCAAACCATCACCGACTGCTACTCGGATGACATGTTTTGTTGTCCTCCGTCTGGACAGTCACCTACGGCCTCTCTGTTGGTGTGTTAGCTTCTCGGATTTCCGAACCATCACCGGCTGCTTCTTGGATGATGTGTTTGGTTGTCCTCCCGCTGGACCATCACCAACAGCTTCTCGGATTTCCAAACCATCACCGACTACTACTCGGAAGATGTGTTTGGTTGTCCTTCCTCTAGACAGTCATCGACAGCCTCTCGATTGGTGTGTCTGCTTCTCGGATTTCCAAACCATCACTGCCTGCTTCTCGGATGATGCTTTTGGTCGTCCTCCCTATGAACTGTCACCGATAGCCTCTCGGTTGGCATCTTCGCTTCTTCGGATTTCTGAACCATCACCGCCTGCTTCTCGGATGATGTGTTTGGTTGTCCTTCCTCTGGACTATAACTGACAACCTCTCGGTTGGCATGTCCGCCGCTTGAATTTTTGAACCGTCACCGACTGCTTCTCTGATGATGTGTTTGGTTTTCCTTCCTCTGGACCATCACTGACAGCCTCTCGGTTGGCATGTCCGCTTCTTGGATTTCCGAACCATCACCGCCAGCTTCTCGAAAAATGTGCTTGGTTGTCCTCCCTCTGGACCGTCACCAACAGCCTCTCGGTTGGCATGTCCGTTTTTCGGATTTTCGAACCATCACCGTTTATTTCCTGGATGATGTGTTTCGTTGTGCTCCCTCTGGACCCTCACAGACTACCTCTAAGTAGGCATGTCTGCTTCTCGGATTTCCAAACCATCACTTATTGCTTCTCGTATGACGAGTTTGGTTGTCCTCCCTCTAGACCGTCACCAACAGCCTCTCGGTTGGCATGTCCACATCTCGGATATCCGAACCATCACCGACTGCTTCTCGGATGATGTGTTTGGTTGTCCTCCTGCTAGACGATCACTAACAACCTCTCGGTTGGCTTGTCTGCATCTCGGATTCCCAAACCATCACCGACTGCTACTCAGATGATGTGTTTTGTTGTCCTCCCTCTTGAACATCACCTACAGTCTCTCGGTTGGTGTGTTAGCTTCTCAAATTTCTGAACCATCACCGACTGCTACTCCGATGATGTGTTTGGTCCTCCCACTAGACCATCACCGATAGCAACTCGGTTGGCGTGTCCGCTTCTCAGATTTCTGAACCATCACCAATTGCTTCTCGGATGACGTGTTTAGTTGTCCTCCCTTTAGACCGTCACCGACAGCCTCTCTGTTGGCGTGTCCGCTCCTCGGATTTCTGAACCATCACCGACTGCTTCTCGGATGATGTGTTTGGTTGTCCTTCCTCTAGACAATCACCGACAACCTCTCGGTTGGCGTGTCCATTTCTCAGATTTCCGAACCATCACCGCTGCTTCTCGCATGATGTGTTTGGTCCTCCCTCTGGACCATCACCGACAACCACTCGGTGGGCGTGTCTACTTCTCAGATTTCCGAACCATCACCTATTGCTTCTCGGATGACGTGTTTGGTAGTCCTCCCTCTAGACCGTCACCGACAGCCTCTCGGTTGGTATGTCCGCTTCTCGGATTTCCGAACCATCACCGACTGCTTCTCAGATGATGTGTTTCGTTGTCCTCCTGCTGGACCATCACCGACAGCCTCTCTGTTGCCTTGTCTGCTTCAAGGATTTCTGAACCATCACTGACTGCTACTCGGATGATGTGTTTTGTTGTCCTCCTTCTGGACCATCACCAACAGCATCTCTGTTGGCTTGTCTGCTTCTCGGATTTCCGTACCATCACCGACTGCTATTCGGATGATGTGTTTTGTTGTCCTCCCTTTGGACCGTCATCGACATCCTCTCGGTTGGCGTGTTTACTTTCCTGATCTCCGAACCATCACCGCCTACTTCTCCGTTGATGTGTTTGGTTGTTCCCCTCTAGACCGTCACTGACAGCCTCTTCGTTGGCGCATTCGCTTCTCGGATTTCTGAACCATCACCGCCTACTTCTCGGATGATGTGTTTGGTTGTCCGCACTCTGGACCATCTCCGAGAGCCTCTCGATTGGTGTGTCCGCTCCTCGGATTTCCGAACCATCACCGCCAGCTTCTTAGATGATGTCTTTGGTTGTCCTCCCTCTGGACCGACACCGATAGCCTCTCAGTTGGCGAGTCCGCTTCTCGGATTTCCGAAGCTTCACCGACTGCTTCTCGAATGATGTGTTTGGTTGTCCTCCCTCTAGACCGTCACCGACAGCCTCTCAGTTGGCGTGTCCGCTCCTTGGATTTTCGAACCATCACCGCTTGCCTCTCGGATGATGTGTTCGGTTGTCCACCCTTTCGACCGTCACCGATAGTCTCTCGGTTGGCGTGTCCGCTTCTCGGATTTGAGAACCATCACCGACTGCTTCTCGGATGATGTGTTTGGTTGTCCTCCCTTTAGACCGTCACCGACAGCCTCTCGGTTGACGTGTCCACTCTTCGGATTTGAGAACCATCACCGACTGCTTCTTGGATGATTTGTTTGGTTGTCCTCCCTCTGGATTGTCGTCGACAGCCACACGGTTGGCGTGTCAGCTCTTCAGATTTCCGAACCTTCACCGACTGCTTCTCGGATGATGTTTTGGTTGTCCTCCCTTTAGACCGTCACTGACCGCCTCTCGGTTGACGTGTCCACTCTTCGGATTTCCGAACCATCACCGCCTGCATCTTGAATGATGTGTTCAGTTGTCCTTCCCCTGGACTGTCTCCGACAGCCTCTCGGTTGGTGTGGACGCACTTCGGAATTTCGAACAGTCACCGCCTACTTCTCGGATGATGTGCTCGGTTGACCTCCCTCTGGATCGTCATCGACAGCCTCTCGGTTGGCGTGTCTACTTTTCGGATCTTTGAACCATCACCGCCTGCTTCTCGGATGATGTGTTTGGTTGTCCATCCTTTGGACCGTCACCGACCACATCTCAGTTGGCTTGTCCGCTCTTCATATTTCCGAACAATCCCTGACTGCTTCTCGGATGATGTGTTTGGTTGTCCTCCCTCTGGACCATCACCGACTGCCTCTCGGTTAGTGTGTCTGCTTCTTGGATTTTCAAACCATCACTGCTTGCTTCTCGGATGATGTGTTTGGTTGTCCTCCCTCTGGACCGTCACCGACGGCCTCTCGATTGGCATGTCCGTTCCTTGGATTTCCGAACCATCACCACCTGCTTCTCGGATGATGTGTTTGGTTGTCCTCCCTCTGGACCGTCACTGACTGCCTCTTGGTTGGCGTGTACGCTTCTCGGATTTCCGAACCATCACCGCCTGCTTCTCGGATGATGTGTTTGGTTGTCCTCCCTCTGGACAGTCACCGACTACCTCTCTGTTGGCGTGTCTGCTTCTTGGATTTCCGAACCATCACAGCTTGCTTCTCGGATGATGTGTTTGGTTGTCCTCCCTCTGAATCATCACCGACAGCCTCTCGATTGGCGTGTCCGCTTCTTCTGATTTCCGAACCATCACCGCCTGCTTCTCGGATGATGTGTTTGGTTGTCCTCCCTCTTGACCGTCACCGATAGCCTCTCGGTTGGCATGTCCGCTCCTCGGACTTCTGAACCATCACCGCTTGCTTCTCGGATGATGTGCTTCGTAGTCCTCCCTCTGGACCATCACCGACTGCCTCTCGATTGTCGTGTCCGCTTCTTCGGATTTCCGAACCATCACCGCTTACTTCTCGGATGATGTGTTTGGTTGTCCTCCCTCTAGACCATCACCGACAGCCTCTCGGTTGGCTTGTCCACTTCTCGGATTTCTGAACCATCACCGACAATCTTCTCGGATGATGTGTTTGGTTGTCCTCCCTCTGGACCGTCACCGACAACCTCTCGGTTGGCGTGTCCGCTTCTCTGATTTCCGAACCATCACCAACTACTTCTCGGATGACGTGTTTGGTAATCCTCCCTCTGGACCTTCACTGACAGCCTCTCGGTAGGCACGTCTGCTTCTCGGATTTTCAAACCATCACCAATTACTTCTCAGATGATGTGTTTGGTTGTCCTCACTCTGGAGCGTCATTGACTGCCTCTCGGTTGGCATGTGTAGACAC
Organism: Posidonia australis; assembly: GCA_024699735.1. NCBI lineage: Eukaryota > Viridiplantae > Streptophyta > Magnoliopsida > Alismatales > Posidoniaceae > Posidonia > Posidonia australis. The sequence goes on from JAMKQA010012952.1 coordinate 12,756, forward strand.
CCCAATTTTCCAATTTTACAGGATGGAGATGTGGGGGCTGAGCTCTAACTCTAATTGAAGACCATTAGGCCTATGGTGGCCCACAAGACCTATTTAGGCCCATTTAACCTATTTAGGCCCATTTAATTCATTTGTGCCCAATGAAGCCCACTTTGGCCCATGGAGGCCCATAAGACCTTTTTAGGCCCATCTCAACCCATTAAGCCCTCATTGCCCACTTTGGCCCCAAAACCTATGAAGGCCCACCATAAACAATTCAACCCATTTTTTCCTTCTTTTTTTTCTTCCAACCCAACACCCCATTTCATCTTCTCCATTTCCATATGTTCCCTTCACTCATTGTTTTTTAACAATCCGACACTCATCCCTCTCATCTCACCCTCTTATTTTTCTCACTTAGCCACTGAATCCACTCCTTCTCCCCATTTCTCTCACAATTCAACCACTGAACCCACCTCCTTACTGAGCCACTCCAACCCAGCCCGAGCCCCACTGATCCAGCAAGCCACCAAAGCAGCTAGAGCCACTGGATCAGTCGCCGGCGAGGCTTGGATCGCCGTTCATCTCTGTCGGCGAGCAAGGGACAGGATGGAGCGCAAGGGGGACAGTGTTTGTTAGTTGATTAGGCTTTTACGAGTCTAGTTGGGGAGGTTAGAGGGTTGTTAGGTGCTTCTGTTATGGAGTGGGAAGTCTGTTAAAAGTGGGTCGACGTTTTCCTCAACTATATAAGGAGGGGTGGAGGCAGAGATTAGAGGACTTTTGGCGAGAGAAAGAGAGAGAACTCAGAGTGCCAGTGAATTCCAGAGAGGAAGGGAGACTCGCGGAAAGGAAAGGAGGAGAATTCAGACACTCCAGCGAGCTGAGAAGGAGCCTCACGTCGTCATGCCAGGTACGCTCTCCTCAGACACCTTTTGGTTTCGAATATAGCTTCCTAGAGTCCCCTCTCTCTTTCTGGATTCTTTCCGAGCAATTCGGAGGTCTTGGAGCTCGCCGTCGCTGTTTTCCAACGATGTAGGCGAGGCGGGAAATCCAGGGAGCGTCCTGGGTCCACGATCTTCCTCTCCTCTTCCTCTGGCCTCCCTGGTGCTCCATCGCCCCTTGGATCGCCGTTCCGACGCTTCCAGTAGCCTCCACGCTGATCGCCGGAGGATAACGCCAGAATCGTCGTCGTTGGAGAAGACAACCACCTCAAAGGTGGACTGCGCATCTCTGGCCCTCCCGCGTGGCTCTGTGCCTCCAAAAACACTCCGAAGCTTCCCACAAGCATAACACTCCCTGATGCTCCAAGATGCCTCCGCAACCGCTGGAACGTCGCGTCGCTGCCCTCTAGAGGCCGTTTCTTCCCCGACATCGTCGCCGGAGCTCCTCAACAGCGAGGGAGGTGGGAGGACCACTCCCATCGATTGATCCCTGATCCACTCCATTTGATCCTCTCCTCTCACTCCCTTCTTGCTTCCTGTGAGGTCTGATCTCAGATCAGGCCATGGGAAGGCCTTGTGTGCCCCCTCCGGCGGTCGGCGGTGGCGGAGCTCTGTCACCAGCGACCGTCGTTCTTTTTTTCTTTTAAAAAAATTTATTTTAATAAACTTCTGAAACTTTGTTTTCCTTGCATTTAGGTCATTTTTGTATTATACTTTGGTCCTTTTATTACAAATAGGTCCTCCATTCATTTTTCTAAAATCATTCGAATAAAGTTTTCACTGAAAATATTGCATTTGTCCCCTTAAACATTTAAAATAATGTTTTCCAGGCATTAAACTTTAGCAAAAGCCCTCAAGTTTTCTTTTATTGCATTTCAATTCAACATTTTGCATAATGGACCCTAAGCTTTCTTGAAACTATTCTGACTGCATCTTTTTCAGTGAAAATTGCATCTAGGCCCCTGTACTCTTCTGAAACTCTTCAGAATGTTATTTTTGTTGGTTAAATTGCACTTAGCCCTTATAATCTTCTGAAACTTTTCTAGAAGCATATTTTAGTGGTTAAATTGCATTTAAACCCCTAGACTTTATTGAAACTTTCCAGAATGCACATTTCCTTGGTTTATTTGCATTTAAACCCCTGAACTTATTTGAAAACTTTTCTGAAGCATGTTTTCTCAGGGTAAATTGCACTTTAACCCTCTGTCTTTAATAAAATTCTTATGGATGCTTTATTTTGTTGGGTAATTTGCAATTTAGCCCCTATACTTCATTGATTTTACATAGAATGCCTGTTTTCTAGGGTAAAATGACTGTTTGGCCCCTGAACTTTTCTGAATCAATTTTCTTGCATATTTTACCATGAATTTCCACTGAATTGTTTTAAATGCATGTCTTAGTGGCAAAATTGCATTTTGGCCCCTAGGAAACTTCATTTTGACTAGGGATGCACATTTGACCCCAGAATTCTTCATACTTGCATAGAATGTGTTTTCCTATGAATTTTGATGATTTGGGCTTCTATACTTCAGTTTTCCTCAGAATTTGGGTTTTTGCACAAAGGCCCCTGGAATTTCCATTAATACACTCACATAAGCATTTTGCACATTTTTTCCACATCTTTCCGCACAAATTTTCTTATCTTTCCTTCCTTGCTTTACGCACGCTTTTCTAGCTTGTTTCGAGCTTGGTTTTCTCGTCGTTTCCTGGTTTTTTCTTTTAGATTTGTTTTGGTTTTCCATCGCCCAAGGGCGTACATTAAAAGACTTGACAAAGCCGACATGGTCCCGAAATGAGGATTATTTTACCTTTTTGATTTTCTCAGATTTATCCCAATTTCTGCTGTTTTGCGAGACGCTTTCCGAGAATTTCTCGATTTTCACAATTTTCCTCATCGCCGAGGGGCATACAGTAAAGCGGCATTCTCAATGCCTACATTTGACCCTCGATTAACTTTTTCCCTTTATTTCACTTCTTTACTTTGATTTGGCATGTTTTCAGTCATCTTCATGCATGAGAATATAGAATAAGCAAGCAAACATCCATAGACCATTGACAATAGGGAATCCAAGAAAGACCGAATTTTCTAACCCCTTCCCCATGCGTAACTAGAATCCTTGCCCTTTCTCTGGCCCGCATTCATTTGTGCATTGTCCATTAGGCACGGAGCACACATATACATTCTGCGTTTTGTTTGCTTCTCGATTTTCTTATGTCTTTTTATTTTCCTCATCTTTCCATAAAAAGACTAGGTGGCAACTCCATTCCTTATCCTTTTTATCTTCCCTTGGTGTTTCTGGGTCTAGTCTCTTCCTCCAGATTCACCATCTTCGCCGTGACCATATCGGGTCTCCTCGAGTGTTTCCACGCACCCGGTAGTAGGAGAGCCGCGCAAGGGTTCCACCGGCATGGTCACAGCATGTCCGCTTCTCGGATTTCTGAACCATCATTGCCTGCTTCTCGGATCATGTGTTTGGTTGTCCTATCTCTCGACCGTCACCGACAGCCTCTCGGTTGGCATGTCCGCTCTATAGATTTCCGAACCATCACCGCCTGCTTCTCAGATGAAGTGTTTGGTTGTCCTCCCTCTGGACTGTCAACGACAGACTCTCGGTAGGCAAGTCTGCTTCTCGGATTTCCGAACCATCACCAATTGCTTCTCGGATGACGTGTTTAGTTGTCCTCCCTTTAGACTGTCACTGATAGCCTCTCGGTTGGTGTTTCTGCTTCTTGGATTTCTGAACCATTAGCGACTGCTTCTCGGATGATGTGTTCGGTTGTCCTCCCTCTAGACCGTCACCGACAACCTCTCAGTTTGCTTGTCTACATCTTGGATTTCCGAACCATCACCGACTGCTACTCGGATGATGTGTTTTGTTGTCCTCCCACTGGACCATCACCGACAGCCTCTTGGTAGGCATGTCAGCTTCTCGAATTTCCGAACCATCACCAACTGCTTCTTAGATGATGTGTTTGGTTGTCCACCCTCAAGACCGTCACTGATAGCCACTTCGTTGGCATGTCCACTTCTCGAATTTCTGATCCATCACCGACTGCTTCTTGGATGATGTGTTTGGTTGTCCTCCCTCAAGACTGTAACCGACAGCCTCTCGGTTGGCGTGTCCGCTTCTCAAATTTCCAAACCATCACTGCCTGATTCTCGGATGATGTGTTCGGTTGTCCTCCCTCCGGACCGTCACTGACAGCCTCTCGGTTGGCTTGTTTGCATCTCATATTTCCGAACCATCACAGACTGCTACTTGGATGATGTGTTTGGTTGACCTCTTTCTGGACCGTCACAGACGGCCTCTCAGTTGGCGTGTCCACTTCTCGGATTTTTGAACCATCACTGACTACTTCTCGAATGATGTGTTTGGTTGTCCACCCTTAGGACCGTCACCGACCACCTCTCGGTAGGTGTGTTCGCTCTTCATATTTCCGAACCATCACTGACTGCTTCTCGGATGATGTGTTTGGTTGTCCTCCCTTTGGACCATCACCGACTGCATCTTGATTGGCATGTCCGCTTCTTGGATTTCTGAACCATCACCGACTGCTTCTCGGATGATGCGTTTGGTAGTCCTCCCTCTGGACCGTCACTGACAGCCTCTCGGTTGGCTTGTTTGCTTCTCGGATTTCCGAACCATCACCGACTGCTACTCGGATCAAGTGTTTGGTTGTCCTCCCTCAGGACTGTCACTGACAGCCTCTCGGTTGGTGTGTCAGCTTCTCCGATTTTCGAACCATCACCGACTACTTCTCAGATGATGTGTTTGGTCCTCCCTCTGGACCATCACCGACAGCCTCACGATTGGCGTGTCCACTTCACAGATGTTCGAACCATCACCGACTGTTTCTCGGATGATGTGCTTGGCTATCCTCTCTCTGGACCGTCACCGACAGCCTCACAGCTAGCGTGTCCGCTTCTCGGATTTCTGAACCATCACTAACTGCTTCTCGGATGATGTGTTCAGTTGTCCTCCCTCTAGACTGTCACCGACAGCCTCTCGATTGGCGAGTCCGCTTTTCTGATTTCCGAACCATCACCACCTGCTTCTCGGATGATGTGTTTGGTTGTCCTCTCCCTGGACCATCATCGACAGCCTCTCGGTTGGCGTGTCCGCTCTTTGGATTTCCGTACCGTCACCACCTGCTTCTTAGATTTTGTGTTTGGTTGTCCTCCCTCCGGATCGTCACTAGCTACCTCTTGGTTGACGTGTCCGCTATTTGGATTTCCGAACCGTCACCGCCTACTTCTCGGATGATGAGTTCGTTTGTCCTTTTTCCGAACCAGCTCCGCCTGCTTCTCGGTTGGCTGATTCGTTTTCTCTGCTCTCTCTTCTTTTACTAGGTGTTTTCCTTGGGTCTTGTGTCAGGTCATTCTTGGGCTGGTATCCCGAACTACTCGGGCAATCCCTGTGATGCCTGATGGATTCCCCACTTTCCATGTTCCGTCCCTCCTTTGGGCTGGTAGCCTGAACTACCCGGAGGACCTCCGTGACCAGTCATTTCTCGGTCGGCAAGCACCGTGAGTTTTGTCTGGTGCTTTTTTCTCGACAAGTGTGATAACCAGTCATGTCTTTTGGAACTGATTGGTCGTCTACTTGTCGGCATTTGTTATTAGTTTTGGTTTCTCTGATTGGCTTCAGCTGTGGCGACAGGACCTCTGGTGCTTTCACTAGCTGGTAGCTAGCTCCCATTATCGTTTTTTCCATGCAGCTTCGGATAGGGCATCTTCGTCAACTCCGAGCGATGGTCCTCCTGATCCCTCTTCCTTGCAAAAAGGGGTGGGGTGTCTCTATCAACCCTGAGCATCGATCTCTGTTCCATTTGTCCTCCGACCTCGCTCAGGGAGGGGCATCTGTAGACACCCCAATATGCTTGCAAATAGGCCAAATCCAACAACCACTCTTCACCCCGACAGCCACTAATGCAAAACCTAACTACAAAACCCTAACTAACTTAAATACAAAACTAAACCCTAATCCAAACCCTAAACCTAGGTTAAACCCTAATCCAAACCCTAAACCTAGGTTAAACCCTAATCCAAACCCTAAACCTAGGTTAAACCCTAATCGAAACCCTAAACCTAGGTCAAATCCTAAGTCTAGCCCCAAACCCTAAAGTCAAACCACATGTAACTAATTCAACCAACTCAACTACTTCCTAATTAATCTCCAACAAACTAAACTACTTCCTAACTAATCTCCAACAAACTCAACTACTTCCTAACTAATCTCCAACAAACTCAACTACTTCCTAACTAATCTCCAACAAACTAAGCTACTTCCTAACTAATCTCCAACAAACTCAACTACTTCCTAACTAATCTCCAACAAACTAAGCTACTTCCTAACTAATCTCCAACAAACTAAACGACTTCCTAACTAATCTCCAACAAATCTAACCACCTCCCACTCCAGCCCTAACAACCAACCAAGCCTATAAATAGCCTCCTTGTGCAAGTAGAGGAGGACTTTTAGACTTTTTAGATTTTTAGCATTTTTGGAAAAATTAGGAGAGGTAAGCTCCCCAAGCCTTTCCACTCCCAACCTGAACTACCATAGAGTTCCTGGAAAAGAGAGGAAGCTCGTGGAGCTGAGAAACTTGAGTTCTCAGCCATCTCCGGCGAGCTCCAGCGGCCTCCGGTGAGCTCCGACCATCCATTCCATTGCCAAACCAGGTACACTCATCCCTGACCTCAATTATTGTTAGAAATGCTCTCCTAGGTCTCTCCTTATCTTCTTGGTTTGATTCCAGTAGATCCAGAGGTCTCCTCTGGTCAGAATTGAGCTCCCAAGCCTCACTGGAGTGATTTTTCGGTGGCCTGGGTGGGGGCGCGAATCCACTAGCTGATTTGAGCCCCATAGCCCTTGATCTTCTTCCCTGGACCTCCCTCTTGCTTATCCACTCCTCCACGCGCCGCTCCACTGCCTCCCGAGGCCACTTCCAAACGATCGTCGTCGACGTCGTTCCCTCACCGATGCCGAAGAAGAAGACTGCAACCGATGGAGGAGCACACGCCTCCCGCAACTCCGAGCCTCTCCGAGTATCCAAAAACACTCCACGACGCATCCCAAGTACTCCTGAGCCTTCAGATCCACGTCACATGCCCTGGAAGAGAATCACGTCGACGGCGAGCTTGGTTCGAGGATGGAGGAAGTGCCCCATTCTCGTTTCTGGAAGAGATGGACAAGCCCCACTCGATGCCTCGAAGCCTCCACGACCTCCAGATCGCTGCGCCGTAGCTTCGACATTCCCTCTTCTTCCCCGACGCCGTCATTGGAGTGCTTCGACGGTGAGGGGGACGGGTAGATCTCTCCAGCCGTTGAAACCTCGATCCAAGCCGTTGGATCTTCTCCCCTCCTCTTCTTCTTGCTTCCCATGGGGTCTGATCTCAGATCAGACCACAGGAAAGCCTCTGATTGCCTCTCCGACGGTTGTCGACGGCAGAGCTCCTTCGCCGACGGCCGCTGTTGTCATTTTCTTTTAAAAAATTAAAAAACATTTTTATTTTGATAAAATTCTAAAACTTTCTATCTGTTGCACTTAGGTCCTTTTCTTTATTGCAAATAGATTATTTTCTTACATTTAGGTCCTAAATCATTTTTCATAAATCGTTTGAATAAAGTTTTAACTGAAAATATTGCATTATGCCCCCTGAGTATTCAAAATAATGTTTTCCAGGTTTAAAAGTTTAACAAAAACCCTAAGAGTTTCTTTTCATGCATTTTAATCCAATCTTTTGCATAAAGGACCCTGAACTCTTCTGAAACCTTTTTGAATGCACATTTCTCTGTCAAAATTGCATTTTAACCCTTGAGCATCATTAAAATAACACAGAATGCATTTTTCTCTGGTTAAATTACATTTTAACCCCTAAACTTCCCAGAAATCATTATGAATGTAGATTTTGTTGGTTAAATTGCATTTTAGACCCTAAACTTTATTGAAAACCATTCTGAATGCATATTTTGCTGGTTAAATTGCATTTAATCCCCTGAACTTCACAAAAACTCTTCTAAATGCATTAATTCTCTGGGTAAATTGCAATTCAGCCCCTACACTTTACAGATTTCACACTGAATGCATGTTTTCTAGGGTAAATTTACTGAATTGCCCCTAAAACTTTCATGGATCCTTTTCTTGCATATTTTACCTTGAATTTCCACTGAATTGCATTAAATGCATGTTCTAGTGGCAGAATTGCATTTTAACCCCTAGGAAACATCAATTTGGCCAGAAATGCATATATTTGCACATTTGACCCCAAATTTCTTCATAATTGCATAGATTGTGTTTTCCTAAGTATATTTGATGATTTGGGCTTCAGAATTTCAGTTTTTATTCAGAATTTGGGTTTTTGCATAAGGGCCCCTAAAATTCGTATTTTTACACTCACACATGCATTTTGCACATTTTGTCACATCTTTTCAAGCAAGTTTTCTTGCCTTTTCTTCCTTACATTGCGCACGCATTTCTGACTCATTACGAGTTTGGTTTTCACACTGTTTCCTGGATTCTTTCCGATTTTCGTGTCATTTGACTTGATTTGGCTTTCCATCGCCCGAGGGCGTACATTAAAAGGCTTAACAAAGTCGACATTGTCCCAAATGAGAATTATTCTCCCATTTTGATTTTCTCAAATTTTTCTCGATTTTCACGATTTTCCTCATCACCCAAGGACGTACAGTAAAGCGGCATTCTCAATGCCTACATTTGACCCTCAGATTAACTTTTAATCTTTATTTCATTTTTCTCTTTGATTTGGCATGTTTTCAGTCATCATTAGCATGAGCATGCAAAATAAGCAAGCACACACCCATTAGACCATTGACAAGTAGGAAACCTAGAAAGACCGAGTTTTCTCGGGCGCATGGGGGTGCCTAACCCCTTCCCCATGCGTAACCAGAATCCTTACCCTTTCTCTGGCCCACATTCATTTTGTGCATTACATCCATTAGGCACGAAACACATATGTTTTTTGCATCATGTTTGCTTCTTGGTTTTCTTGTGTGTTTGGTTTTCCTCGTCTTTCCATTAAAAGACTAGGTGGCGACTCCTTTCCTTATCCTTTCTTATCTTTCCTTGGTGTTTCTGAGTCTAGTCTTCTTCATCTGGATTCACCATCTTCGCCGTGACCATTTCGAGTCTCCTCGAGTGCTTCCACGCACCTAGTAGGGGAGAGCCGTGTAGGGTTCCACCGGCATGGTCACACATTGTGTCATATCCTTTAGGCACAAAACATTTATTCATCCATTTGCATCCTTTTTCTCACATTTTTATGCATTCGATTTTCCTCATCTTTCGTTCCCAATAGACTAGGTGGTGACTCCATTTTGTTTTCCTTATTCTTTTTTTCCTTGGTGTTTTTGAATCAAGTATCCTTTCTCGGATTCACCATCTCCGTTATAACCTAATCAATTCTCGTGCACTCCCTCACACAAAGAGTCAGTCCGTCGACATAGTCACAATGCTTTAGGGCTCAACCAAAGGAGGATACTCCCACTCTGGGCGATGAGGTCATCCTTGTCCTTGGCACGATCCTTGCCATGTTAGTGTGATAGGATACACTAGCTCGACAGTAGTAGTGATGTGGGAGGTGCGTGGTGTCCTAAGTACTGGTGCATAGACTACTTGATGTTGAGCTGGCGGGCTTACTATATTAATAAGTGTAACAGGGGATCTTATGTATGCAACGTCGATCTTAAGGAGATACCTCCTCTTGGTGAAGTTGGTGCTGGAGCCGTTGTTTTTGCTACTACTGTTGGTGCCGACATTATCGTTGGTGGTGGAGGCCTACTTAGGATAAGTGCAAGAAAGCTACTGTTACGCAGCAAGCACTCCACGCAAGCGCCAGCTCGTATCAAAGACGCAAATGTGGTGACGAGTTGGATGCTTAATAGAGTATCGGTGGCTGGCTACACTCCACAAATGACCATCTCAATAGACTCCTCGTTAGAGGGTCTATCCCTGACCTGTGAAGCAAGAACATGCTTGCACCCGACGGATTCCTTGAATGACTTGTGGGGCTTTTATTTGGTGGCAATCAAGTCCTCACGCTTAGGGACCAGATCCAAGTTGAAGGAGTACTATTCTACAAATGCCTAGTTGAAGTCATTCCAGGTCCTAATTTTGGCCATATTGAGTGAGATAAACCACTTCAATGTTGACATGGTAAGACTCTTCTGGAATAAGCAGATCAACAGCCTCTCATCAGCCTGAAGCTAAGAGAGGTCTTCACAGTACACCCTCAAGTGGGAGATAGGGCAGCCTCTACCATTGTACTTTTCAAAGTCTAGGACTTGGAAGTTCGATAGAAGTGTCGCCTTTGGGAAATAACAGAGGTCCTGAAACTAGTAAGACTGGTCGTCCCGCCCTGCACTTGACGAAGTACTCTTTCCAAATCACTCATCCTAACAAGGAAAGCATTTGGGGTCATTGCTATCAAAGTCGATGCAGCTTGGGAAGTTCCTCCATATGCCAGGTTGGTCGTACCTAAGTGCTCCTCTGAATCCACCATCATGCCACATGGTGCTGTAGTGTGTAGGCCGGCATACCCATGCTGAGATGTAGAGTGTTGTGTCATGAATGCAAGGGTCTGTATCTAATGCAAGGGAAAGGGAGAAGTAGTATGTAGTGTCGAGTGAGGTGCAGTGTATGGGAGCAGTAGTTGTTATGCTAGAAAAAATCCAGGCGACGGGCTATGAGGATGTTGTGCTCCTACCAGACCAAGGGGCTGGCCACCATGTGCAGGAGTAAGATGCTATGCTATGTGTGGTGAAGGTGCAGCAGGCAAAGTCAACACCCCTATTGCCTGGGCAACAATAAGCTAGGGCTATGCTGAGGTGGCGGTGCAGTAGGGGTTGCCTAGAGTGCACCAATGGGATGTAGGGGGACCTCAGGAACAGGAGGGACAAATGAAGTCAAAGTGGGATCCAAAGATAAGGCCATGCCTTACAGCTTCTAGGCAATAGCCTACAGGTGCTACGCTTGCATGGGAGACAACCTTTTAGTGGTAGTACCGAAGGCTAAGAGCGAAAATGGGACAGATACCAATAGGGGCTAGAAACTAAACTATCCAGAGATAACAGAACCTACCAGAAAGGCTATTGCAACGGGCTGGGAGTTAAAAGTGATGGTGCCCTAAGGTGGGAAGGACACTAACATCTCTGGAGCCCATGTGACAATCACCATGACAGACTCGATGACAAGCTCTAGACTAGAAAGGCAAGGAAATCTCAAGCACTTGGAACTGGTACGTATGGGGAGTGGAAGGTACAACAGAAGTCACAAGGTAAAGAGAGATCGAAACCGACATCCCCACTAAAACAGTAGAAAGAAGAGGCTCACTGACACGTTTGGCCATCACAGATCATGAGTGAGTATGGATGGGTCTGCGACAGTAAGCAGGAATGCGAGTCCTACGACGAGCTAACGTCGGAGGCGATGGGTAGCTCAAGAAAGGTGGTTGAGAAAACTATTTCAGATGGGGAAGTCAGCGAAAGGGAATCTTGAGCTCCAACTAAGGAACTCACACGTTGATCTAAGACAAGCAAGAAACTAGGGTCAGAACATAATGCAATGTTTATTATAGTGGTATGAATGGTACACATGCACAAGGATGCATCTAATATGCGCTCTCTCACCATCTAGTTGTGTTCAATGCGGTTGTCTACACCAAGCTCTCTCGTGGGTACACAAGTCTTTGACTCAGGATAGAAAGTAAGTCCCCACTTTTGGTTAGGAGCCTTAATCTAGCCAAAGCATGAGTTGTATTCTCTACTAACACCGACACGACCTCAGACAAGAGGGAACAGATTGGCATCTCGTCCTATGCCAAAGCAATAGAACAACAAATCAGGACTATCCTTCGCAAATTGTACGTGGACTCAGGGGAGGAGAGGATGCACGCTCCTATATGATTCATCCATGCAAAAATGATTGATGTTTCCTACTTTTATTTCATTAAACCAATGAAAGAAAGGGGAAAAGTGTTTGTGTGTCTCTAGTAGTACCTAAATATTACTCCTTTTTACTTGAGATTTTTAGATTAACCAATGAGGGAGGCACACATGTCTCTAATTTCCCTAATAAGAAAACCAAAAGGGAAGAAAACAAACAAACAAGGCTAGCAATCACCATACATCAATCAAAAGGCATGTTCATGGCATGTGTTTGTATTGTGATCAAGATGGTGAAGAGAAGCAAACATCATGTCAAAAGGCATAAGTCATGGCATGTGCAAGTGAAATGGCATTACATATGTGTAAAGTCAAACAATTAATCACAAGGCAAAAGGCATGTAATGACACAAAATAAAGCAAACAAGCACACATAAAGGAAGCCAAACAAGCGAGAAGGAAACTACAGATGAAAGTCAGAGTCTAACATCCCCAACGAAGTTGTCAATTCCTGTGACCATGCCAGTGATTGACCTACAAGTCGGGTTCGAAGACTGAATTTGTGGACCAATAAGGTCATGATGAAGAGGCGAGTCCGAGGAATGATGTTCTACTTAAAGAGAAAACATCACACAAAAAAATGGACAAGGAAGAAAGGTGTCACTGTAGACACCCCAGTTTTGCAGGTCTGAAGGATAGAGTTGTGGTAGCTGGGCTTTTGATCATGAATGAACTCAAACCCTGGTTTAGTCCCAAGGCCAAAGAACGCCAAACCCAACAACAAATGATCTGAGCTGTGATCTGGGACCAGACAGCCGCACTGGACATATGCACCAGGCCGGTCCCCTCATCACGACCGTTGATTGCTGTCGGTGCTTTGGGCAGGCAGTGGGGTGCGCAGGGGACAACAAGGTTGTTACAAGTGGTTAGTTGTTAGGAGGCTTCTTAGTTTGTTATAGAGTTTGTTAGTTGTTAGGATTTTGTTGAGTTTGTTACAAGTTGTTACAACCATCGGAGCTTCACCTATAAAGGGAGCAGTAGTGTGAATTGTGAAAAAAACAGAGCAGAAATGGAAGGGGAAAAAAATAGAGAAAGGAGAACGACAGAGAGAGAAAGAGGAGAGCGAGAGAGAGGAGG
>JAMKQA010012953.1:0-22597 GCA_024699735.1 Posidonia australis
CAATGGACCTATGTGGGCCTGGTGGGCCCACATGGGCCCCGATTGGGCTAATTGGGTCCAAAATGGCCAAAAGGGCTCAAATAGGCTTGCATGAAGTCAAATAGGCTTGAAATGATGTGATGGGCCCAAATGGACTCAACCAAGGTTTAATGGGCCTAAATGGGCCTTCATGGGCCCAATTGGGTCCCCATGAACTAAAAGGCCTAGTTAGTGTTTGAACTCAGCCAACAGACCCCTCCTGCAAGATTGGTAAAATTGGGGTGTCTACACCTACCATCTAAATAATTGATCTGGGTAGAATTAATCACAATTCATATCTTACATTTGGCCCAGATTTTGAAATCATACTACAGTCTGATTCAAAATTTCTAGGGTGCACCGAACTAGAGCACCTATATGGCACACCAGGGTGACGCACCTAATCGGAGCACCATTTTGGCACACCATCCTGGTGCACCAGTCTGGTAAGAGAATAAATCATCAACTTTACATCATAATCTGCATGCTTTTCTGGGTGTTTTGGACTTTGATGCTTTTGGTGATTATTCTCTGATATGTCATGCCTTTGTATGCATGATTTCAGCCTAAGATTGCACTATTTATATGACTTTTGCATCTTGCATGTTCAGCATGTTGTTGTAATCTGGTGAACTAATTGTCCCATGAACTCCTGTTTGGGAGGTTCTTATGCAACAGTCTATGATCCAAATCTAGATAACATGGCTGAAACTTATTGATTTTATTTAGCATAAGGGTGGTGTGGTCTTGTGTGAGGCATATAGCCCTTGAGCACAAGACCCATATTGTGTTTTCATGCTAGGTTTTTGATAGATACTCATGTTGCATTTTCTGATGCGTTTGCGAGTTTACAAGATTTTATATTGCATGGCATTAGGCTGGTTTACTGTCTGATCTGTGATTTTCTCTGGCACACCTTTCTGGCACATTAGTAGAGCACATAGGTGGCACATCAGACTGGCACACCACACCGGCGTACCTGCCTATTTTTTATTGCACGCAGTAGCTTTTGGCAGGGTATTTGGCATGTTTACTATTTTGATTTGCCTTTGGTTTTCTCTGGGTGTCTTCCTGGACATATTAGGATGACTCCACTCTATTTTCAACCATTTTTATGCATGATAGTTCATGTTTTGCATATAATAAAGTGAGGATGAAAATCACTCAGTGTTGTTAGATCTTTGATCATATATGTGCAACATCCTTGCACCGATGCTTGACTCACCGCACAGGTGACCTTTCTGAGAATTAGGACACACCCTACGACCCAGGCACCCATGTTTAGCATAAGACACCACTTATAAATGGCATTGCATTGCATATCGCCCTCAAGCGTACAGAAATGGCTGAAAAGTCGACATTCCATATAAGTAAACAGAAAACCCATGAAAGACTAATTTTTCGGGTGCATGAGGGTGCCTAATACCTTCCTCGTGCGTAACAGGGATCTTTACCCATTTCTGGTTTATGAAGACCTTTTCCATTGGTTTTATTGCATGATTTTAGTGTTTTAAAATGGTTTTCCTCGTCTCCCATTTTTTTAAGCAGACTAGGTGGCGACTCCTTTTTATCCTTATTTTTATTGTTTTGCCGTGGCTTTGCCGATCCTCACGCATTTGGCCTTTCGCGCCAAGCACGAGGCTGTCGCCAGCATAGTTACAGGAACTGACGACTCCGCTGGGGATAACCAGATCCCAACTTTTGTTTTGGGTTTTTCGTTTACTTTGGCTTTCCTCCTTGTTTGCTTGTTTCCTATGCATTGCTTTGGTTGTTTCTTTGTAATATTGAGTGGTATCTCCTTTATTTTTGTGCATACCATTTATCTAATGGGTGTTTTCGTTTTACACATTTGCTATGCCACCACTTTCTACACATAATATGCATATGTCTTTTGAATGTTGATTGATGTTTCCTTTGCATGTTTTCTTCCCTTCTTGTATATGCCATGTCTAGGAGATTAGAGACATGTTTGCTCTTCCCCTTTTGGTTAATAAAAGCATAAAAACCAAAATCAATAAATAGGACACAAACTATTGACAAATTGCAAACTTTCCCCCATGGTTTAATAAATTTTCAAGTAAAAGGCTTAAAGCATACTTTGCATCCATCATATAGGGCATGCCTCTTCTAATCTCTTGAGTCCACCTATATAGTTGGCGAAGGACATTTCTCGGTTTTCTCATTTTATGGTTTTGGCGTGGGATGAAATATCGGTATGTCCCCCCTTGTTCGGGGTTGTGTCGGTGTTAGTAGAGGGTACAGCCTACTGCTTAGGCAAAGGACGAGGCCCCGAACGCACCACACGTTCACTGCCTAAGCTTTGGCTGGGATTTAGAACAGGGTCCTTCATCTTTCTAGCCTTGAGTCGGAGACCTATTTACCCCTGCGTGAACCCGGAGTAGATGGCTTGGTAGGACACCCCTAGATTGTGAGAGAGTGCATACTAGAAGCATTCATGCATTTGCATCTCATACCACCATAAGCAGAGCATCTTTGCTAACTTGTTTGTTTTTGTGCATAGAATACTTGTCAGTGTGCACGTTTCCTTAGACTGAGCTCAAGACCTTTCCTTTCGCTGACACCCGACATGACCCGATTTTTGACCACATCTCCCGAGTTATCTATCACCTTTGACGATAGCTCGTCCTAGGATTCATCCTCTTAATTCCAGCCATAGTCCAATCCGTACCCGCTCGCGATCCACTATGGCCTAGCGTACCAGCGAGTCCCTTTCCTCTACTGTTCAGGAAGAGGTTCTCGTTTCGGTGTACCCTTCCTTTGTTTCTGTCCTTGTGGTCACCGTTGCCTTCACTTTTTCTCTAGCTTCTGGAGGCCCTCCGCCACCCCAGTTCTGTGTCCCTATGGCTACCCCGCCTTCAGGGCCACTAGCTTGGTCTTCTGCTACTTTTGGGGACTCAGTATTTGAGTCTGTTCCTGTGACCCTTCCCTAGGGTTATTTTGTTGTTCCTCCTCATGGCTATGTGTTTACCAGCCCTCCTCTGACTGCGACTGTCTCTGTAGTATCCTCCCCCTATTTTGGATAACTGGGATCTCATCTTCCTGTTTTTTCTCTGCCTGTCGGAGCCACCAATGATGATCCCATTTCCACACAAATGCAACAAATGGCTCTCCAACCCTTTTTAGGTTTGTCCTTCCTGACTCCTGAGTTGCCTTTGCAACCAGCCCTAGGATCACAGTTTTCACCCACTGCACCACCCCTACAGCCATCACCCTCCCTCGTCTCTCCAGCGATAGGGGTGCCGACATTGCCTTTTGCTACACCGCCACAGCACCCTCCACAACATGCATCTCTACTATCTGGTGGTCAGTCATCTCGGCTGACGGGAGCACATGCCGTGAGCAATATAGCCGAGGCCATTCCTGTCCAACAGCTCTTGCTCCTGCATTCTACACTTACTATGGCATCACCCCTGCCTTATCCTCACCCTTGTACCATTCACAAGCCTTATCTTTTATCCCACAGCACACAACACCCATGCACGGGTACACTGGCCATCCTACCGTAGCACTAGACAACGGAATGGAGGATCCGAAGGAGCCCTTAGGGGCGACCCATACAATATACACGACCCTGCCTCAACTGCACAATCTACGACTACAGTAGCTCCAGACACTCTCCTTGAGAGGGTGAATGATTTTGAGTGCACACTCCGACAAGTGCAAGGTGGGGACCGCTGGTCCTACCAATTCCGGGACCTCTGTTATTTTCCAGAGGCAACTCTCCCACCGATCTTCCAAATCCCAGAATTCGAAAAATACAATGGTAGAGGCTACCCAATTTCCCATCTCAAAGCCTACTGCGGTGACCTCGCCTAGCTCCAAGCTGACGAAAGGTTGTTAATCTGCCTGTTCCAAAAGAGTATCACGGGGCCCACATTGAAGTGGTTCACTTCCCTCGACATGGACACCATCAAGACTTGGGACAACCTTACACAGGCATTCCTCGAACAGTATTCCTTTAATCTCAACATAGTCCCAAAGAGGGAGGACTTAGTCACTATCAAGCAGAGGCCTCAAGAAACATTTGGGGAGGATGTTGGACATTGGCGGTCCTTGGCTTCGCAGGTCAAAGATAGACCCTCCGACGAGGAGTCTATTGAGATCATGATCCGAGGAGCGCAGCCAGCAGTCGGGGCTCTACTTAGCATTCAGCCAATCCCCACTTTTTCTACGTTGCTCTGGGCAGGCGCCTGTGTTAAGAGCTCACTGCACGACGGCAGTTTTCTAGCGCTCTCTGCATTTGCCAAGCAAGCCACTTCCTCACATAGTGGCACTAGCAGCAGCAACAACAACCATAATGCCAATCCACCCAGGAGGCGGGATCCCTCCAAGAACACAGTTTCCTATATTAGATCCCCTGCTGCTCCGGCAAATGTCCGCCCACCCCCTCAACGCCAAGTAGTTTATGCACCCACACTTACATCTAGAGCACCTCATGCATCACACATCATCCCAACTACCTCACCAGTTTACCCCACCCCACCGGCCAGGATGCGCCCACCGATGGCATATCCACAGCCGAAGTGACAACACCGTGACAGGTGCCACTATACCCCATTAGTGGAGCTGTTGAGCATGGTTTTCCCCAAGGTCGCATCCCTTTTGAGGCTACCTGAGGTGCGCCCACCGCCTAATCTACTTCCTGCCTGATATAACGCGAATGTATTCTGCAATTTCCATCAGGTAGCACGTCACTCGATGGATAATTGCCTGACACTCAGGGACGCTGTCCAGGACTTGATTTACCAGAAGGTCATCGTGATTAGTACTCAGGCGGTCGACCCCGCACCCACACCAGTAGCCACACAAGCACCACCAGCACACCTTAATATAGTTAATCAAGTTTTGCCACAGCATCCACTCTCGGGAGCATGAGGTTCCTTGGGAGTCAATTCTGTTTCTTCTTCTAAGTCTATCTCATCCCCCATCCTTCCAACTGATTTGATTCATGATGAGTCGTCCCCTTTTCGTCACCAGCTGTATCACTTTTTCCTCGGTAGTTCCGAGGAGTCTATTAGTATGATTCATCTGGTTGTTGAGTAGGAGTACACCGTGGCACCGCTTGTCATATACTCCCAGCCACCAGCCCCGATTTGTTTATCAGCCTGGCCCCAATCTGGGCCGAGTCAACCATCCTATCCTTAGACACACCAATATCCGCAGACTCACCAGTATCCTCAGACTTACCCTATTGCTTACCAGCATTCTTCAACCACGCCTATATAGTTAATTGCCCGCCCCCTGGTTGTTGTTACTCTTACCCACAACACGCATCGTGTCCCCTACAATTATGCCACAGGAATGTGCGCCGAAGTGACAAGATTGGGTAAAGTATACAAGCCCCCAACACCAAGGCCTAATTCCCCAACACTGAGCCCCAACCAGTTGCAAGCCCAGTCTAGATCACCAGCACTGGTCCCAGTCCAATTACAGGCACACTCCCCACAACTGCCTATGCCCAGAGTAGCCCCACCCGTTCCTGCCATTAGCATCCAAACCTTAGCTGATATAACTAGACAGCTTAAGAAGGTCAAAGTCGATATCTCTATTTGGGACCTGATCCACACGTCGGCAGAGCACATAGAAGCCTTCCTCAGAGTTTTCTAGGCTACCCGTGTATCCTTGACCATAAAGCTAGCTACCCTAGAGAGCATGGTAGGAATGATAGCGGCGCCACAAGTTATTTCCTTCTCTAGTACGGAGTTACCACCATTTGGCACCAACCATAATTCCCCCTTATTCATCACCACACAGTATCGGAGCTTTCGCATCCCTCTCACATTAGTAGACAATGGAGCAGGCTTAAATGTTTGCCCCTTGCGTACGGCAAGTGCAATCGGATTCAAGTCCGAGGACATTACACTAGCTGTGAAAGGGATGACAACATTCGATAATATGCATCATGAAGCACTTGGGATCTTAATCATTCCATTGACCATAGGCCCTGCTCGCTTTGACGTAGAATTCTATGTCGTAGATATTGAACCATCTTTCAACCTTTCGCTTGGACGCCCTTGGCTTCACAAGCATCAAATCATTCCCTCAATCCTCCATCGTATGATTAAGTTCTGCTGAGATGACAATGTTGTTGTTGTCTTGGTAGAAGATATGGAGAAGGTTGAGTCAGTCTCTGCAGTAGCCCCCCAGACCATCCACTTTGAACCGAAACCTTCTGATGTTCTTTATCGGGTTAACCGGTTCGAGCCGGTTAATTTCATTCCTCCCTTCGAGCACGTCGGCCATTTGGCTACTTGCAGTAATCCCCGTTTGATGGTTGATAAATTGTGTCACAAATGGGGATATGAGAATGGATCACCTCTTGGGCGTTATGGCCAAGAATCGCCGAGCTGATCAAGGTGGAGGAATGGATAGAACACGAAGGTTTTGGGTACGAATGTCGGTATCAGATGAAGAGATCGCCATGCTTTGGTAAGTCCTCCAAAATGTTTATTCCACAAAATTTCGCAAACTTCACCAATGCCGGCATTTTAGATCCGAACCAAAGCTCGTATACAGTGCCACAACCATCAGTATGGGTCTATCCGGTGGAATCATACGGAGAAAGTGGCCAGCCAGAGACAAAACAGGGTATTGAGCCGGTCAGTGATCGGTCGCAGAAATATTTAGCAGTTCCAGGATCAGGGCAGCTAGCAGTTGGTCAGGCAGTAGTCCAGGAGGTAGACTAAGAGAGTGGCCTAGAAGACGATGTGATCAGAGATTTGGACATTTTATTCCAAGAACAGCTGGATGTGCTCGCAAAAGATTTAGCAGAGCATGACCGAGTCAGGAAGGGAAAGGCAATCCTTTCACAACCATAGACAGAATCACCAGTACCACCCCAGGACCAAGCTTCAATTATGGTCCTGTATGAGACAGAGAAAAGGGATGCTAGACCAATAGAGTTAATCTCCTATCAGCCGGGAGGCGGGTCTAGCTGGTATTGGCAATTTAAACCTCACCTGAAGGGTAAGTGTCAAAAAAAAAAAACCAACTTGAGTTGAGCGCCAGTGAGACAGGCGGCAGTACTCTCACTATCCTGCAAGACAGCCGCCAGCAAGTAGAACCTTTTGTAAATAGTAGAGAAAAAGAAAATCCAAAATATAGCAAAAAAATAAAAAAAAATCAAAATATGTAAATAGAAAGGCATCAGCTTCAAAGGCAGGGACCCCCGGCTCCTTAGATAATCCAGACAGGCAAGCAGAAGAGGTTGCACAATGCCGTTATAAGAACACGAAGGTCACTATGACTATCATAATGCGCCATCAGGGTGTGGAATCAAAAGAAGTCCTTTCAGTTGACATCATAGATCCGACCTTTGAGCAAGAGATCCTGTCAAAGCTTATTGCCTACGAAGAGGAGGATGAAGTCAATGGAATAGATAATGGTGATGATAATGAGCCATCGCAGTTTCAATTTCATGATAATGACCCAGAAGGTCCAAATCTTCATGTAGAGGAAGAGACAGAGCTTATCAATATCGGCACGGCAAAAGATGTTAAAGAAACACGCAAAAATGCCAATTTGACACCACAAGCAAAGGCAGAATTTATAGCTTTCTTAAAAGAATATGTAGATGTCTTTGCATGGAGCTATGATGACATGGTTGGTTTAGACATTGAGGTGGTAGTACACACATTACCACTAATACCAAATTCGAAGCCAGACAAGCAAAAGCATTGCAGATGGCGACCCCAGTGGCTCCTGAAGCTTTAGGAAGAAATCATGAAGCAACATAAAGTCAATTTCTTTAAGGTTGTGTTGTACCCTGAGTGGCTCACCAATGTGGTGCCTGTGATGAAGAAAGATGGGTGGGTTCGCATGTGCATTGACTATCGAGACCTCAATAAAGCAAGCCGCAAAGATGATTTCCCGCTTCCCCACATAGATTTTTTGGTGGACAACACCGCAGGGCATAAAATGTTATCATTTATGGATGGGTTTCCAGGATATAATCAGATTAGAATGGATGAAGAAGATATGGAGAAGACGTCTTTCATTACCCCGTGGGGAGTATTCTGTTACAGAGTAATGCCATTCGGATTGAAGAATGCAGGCGCAACATACCAAAGGGCCATGACAATGTTATTCCACGATCTTATGCATCAAGAAGTTGAAGTGTACGTGGATGACATGATTTCTAAGTCTAAAGAGCCCAAGGATCATCTCTCCTGTTTAAGGAAATTATTTGACCGCTTGAGGAAGTATAAGCTCCGCCTCAACCCCAACAAGTGTGTATTCGGGGTATCTTCTGGAAAGCTCTTGGGCTACATTATCAGTCAGAGAGGAATTGAAGTAGACCCTTACAAAGCTAGAGCTATTATTGACATGCCTCCTCCTGCCACTGAGAAGGAAATTCGCGGATTGTTGGGGCGGCTACAGTACATCAACAGATTCATAGCACAACTTACACCTATATGTGAGCCGATATTCAAGCTCCTGAGGAAGAATGCCCAAACGCACTGGAATGATGAATGTCAAGCGGCCTTTGACAAGATTAAGCAGCTTCTGGCAAAGCCTCCTGTTTTAGTTCCTCCCACGCAAGGACGACCTTTGTTATTAACTCTCTCAACAACACAGTATTCTATGGGCGCAGTCCTGGGATAGCATGATGAATCAGGGCGTAAAGTGAGGGCTATCTACTACCTCAGTAAGAAGTTCAATGACTGTGAGGTCAAACACAACCCCATAGAGAAAGTTTGCTTATCCTTGGTGTGGGCCACCCAGTGCCTCAGGCATTATATGATGGCATACCCAGTCTTGCTATTGTGTCGGCATGATCCTATCAAGTATTTATTCCAGAAGCCAGCCTTGGAGGGCAGATGTGTTAAATGGCAGGTGATGTTGTCGCAATATGATATCACGTTCGTCACACAGAAGTCTATGAAAGGACAAGCAATGGTAGATCACTTGGCTAACTTACTCTTGTAAGAATATCAGCCACTGCAAACCCAATTCCCCGATGAGGATATACTATTTGCAATGGGCGATGAAGAATTAGAAGGTCCTCAAAATGAGCGTCAATGGTGTCTGTACTTTGACGGTGCAATCAATAAAAGAGGAAGAGGCATTGGTGCAGTTCTGGCAACGCCACGAGGACAATTAATCCCCTTTGCGAGGAAGATGACATTTGAATGCACCAATAATGAAGATGAATACAAGGCATGCATTCTGGGATTACAAGTAGCAATGGACCAGGACGTCCGAGAACTTCAAGTATATGGAGACGCGATGCTGGTCATTTCACAAATTAATGGAGACTAGAAGACAAAGGACCGGAAGCTTGTGTTGTATCATGAGAATTTGCTAAAGCTGATTGATGAGTTCGATAATGTCAAGTTTTCCTTCATGAGTCGAGCCAAGAATGCGTACGCAGACGCTTTAGCTACCCTGGCATCATGGTTATCCCTCCCAGAGGCACAGGCAATGGATATCTCAGTCACTTGTGTAGAATAGCCAGTATATTGCATGCACATTCAAGAAGCACCACCGACAGTTGAATTGCCTTGGTATAATGATATTAAAATTTTCTTGGAATCTGGTAGTTTCCCCCCAGGCATTTCTGTAATAGATAAGAAGACTTTGGCACGGTTGGCCTCTAAATATGTGCTCAGGGCAGGACAGCTATACAGAAGATCCTATAATCAAATGCTTCTTAGGTGTGTGGACAAGAAGGAGGCAAATATGTTAATGTTAAAGGTTCATGCATGCACCTACGGTCCACATAGGAATGGAGTTCTCTTAGCCAAGAAGGTTATGCTGTAGGGATATTTCTAGTCCACCATGGAAACAGATTGCTGCAAATTTGTGAGAAGATGCCACAACTGCCAAATACATGGTGTAGACACCCCAATTTCCCAATTTTGCTTGATGGAGATGTGGTGGCTGAGTTCTAGCCCATTGAAGCCCACTTGGGCCCATGGAGGCCGACAAGACCTATTTAGGCCCATCACAACCCATTAAGCCCACATAGGCCCAATTGAAGCCCACTAGGCCCATAAGGCCCACAAAGCCCACATTGGTCCCAAAGCCTATGAGGGCCCACCATAAACAATTCAACCCATTTTCCCCCCTTTTTTCTTCCAACCCAACACCCCATTTCTTCTTCTCCATTTCCATTTGTTCCCTTCACTCATTGTTTTTTAACAATCCAACACTCATCCCTCTCATCTCACCCTTTTATTTTTCTCACTTAGCCACTGAATCCACTCCTTCTCCCCATTTCTCTCACAATTCATCCACTGAACCCACCTCCTTACAGAGCCATTCCAACCCAGCCCGAGCCCCACTGATCCAGCAAGCCACTAAAGCAGCCAGGGCCACTGGATCAGCCACCGGTGAGGCTTGGATCGTCGTTCATCTCTGTCGGCAAGCAGGGGACAGGATGGAGCGCAAGGGGAACAGTGTTTGTTAGTTGGTTAGGCTGTTATGAGTCTGGTTGGGGAGGTTAGAGGGTTGTTAGGTGCTTCTGTTAGGGAGTTGGAAGTCTGTTAGAAGTGGGTCGCCGTTTTCCTCACCTATATAAGGAGGGGTGGATGCAAAGATTAAAAATCTTTTGACGCGGGAGAGAGAGAGAACTCAGAGTGCTAGTGAATTCCAGAGAGGAAGGGAGACTTGCGAGAAGGAGAGGAGGAGAATTCAGACACTCTGGCGAGCTTAGAAAGAACCTCATGTCGTCAGGCTAGGTATGCTCTCCTCAGACCTCTTTTAGTTTCGAATATAGCTTCCTAGAGTCCCCTCTCTCTTTCTGGATGGTTTCCGAGCAATTCAGACCCTGGAGCTCGCCGTCGTCATTTTCCGTTATGTAGGTGGGGGGAACGATCCAGGGCATGACCCTGGCCCCCAAGCTTCCTCTCCTCCTCCTCTAGTCATCCTCGAGCTTCTCCGTTCCCTGGATTGCCGCTCCATCACCTCCAGACAGCTCTGCACGAGATCAATGGAGAATACGCCTACACGCCGTCGCCGGAGAAGACAACTCCTACAGAGATGGACTGCGTCTCGCCCACTGCGCTGCGCACCTCCGTCATTTCAGGAACCCTCCACCGTGTCCCGCGAGGCCTTCGGAGCTTCCAGAACCACACCTCGAGCTCTAGATCATCACAACGACGTTGCCTGCCGGAGGAGGCGACGACGACGACAAGCGATCCCCCTCCTTGCTCCATCAGCCTCCATTCCACTCCAGAAGAAGCTTGGACACTCCCTGATGCTCCAAGATGCCTCCACAACTGCTGGAACGCCGCGCCGCTGCCCTCCAGAGGCCCTTTCTTCCCCGACGTCGTCGCCGGAGCTCCTCAACGGCGAGGGAGGTGGGAGGACCACTCCCACCGATTGATCCCTGATCCACTTCGTTGGATCCTCTCCTCTCACTCCCTCCTTACTTCCCGTGAGGTCTGATCTTAGATCAAGTCACGTGAAGGCCTTGTGTGCTCCCTTCCGGCGGTCGTTAGCGGCGGAGCTCCGGCGACCGTCGTTCTTTTTTTCTTTTAAAACAATTTTAAAAACATTTATTTTAATAAATTTCTAAAACTTTATTTTCCATGCATTTAGGTCCTTTTTTTATTACACTTTGGTCCTTTTATTACAAATAAGTCGTCCATTCATTTTCCTAAAATCATTCAAATAAAGTTTTCACTGAAAATATTGCATTTGTCCCCCTAAACATTTAAAATAATGTTTTCCAGGCATTAAACTTTAGCAAAAGCCCTCAAGTTTTCTTTTAATGCATTTCAATTCAACATTTTGCATAAAGGACCCTAAGCTTTCTTGAAACTATTCTGACTGCATTTTTTTCTGTGAAAATTGCATCTAGGCCCCTATGCTCTTCTGAAACTCTTTAGAATGTTATTTTTGCTGGTTAAATTGCACTTTAGCCCTTATAATCTTCTGAAACTTTTTTGGAAGCATGTTTTAGTAGTTAAATTGCATTTAGACCCTTGGACATTATTGAAACTTTCTAGACTACACATTTCTTTGGTTTATTTGCATTTAAATCCGTGGACTTATTTGAAAAATTTTCTAAAGCTTGTTTTCTCAGCGTAAATTGCACTTTAACCCTCTGTCTTTACTGAAATTCTTCTAGATGCTTTATTTTGCTGGGCAATTTGCAGTTTAGCCCCTGTACTTCATTGATTTTACTTTGATTGCCTATTTTCAGGGGTAAAATGACCATTTTGCCCCTGAAACTTCCTGGATCATTTTTGAGACATTTTTCTTGTATTTTTACCCTGATTTTATGCATAATTGATTTAAATGCATGTTTAGGTGGTAAAATTGCATTCTGACCCCTAGGCAACTTCATTTTGACTAGGAATGCACATTTTGCCATAGATTTCTTCATAATTGCATAGAATGTGTTTTCCTATGTTTTTTTGATGACATGGGCTTCAGAACTTCAGTTTTCCTCGAAATTTGGGCTTTTTGCATAAAACCCCCTCGAGTTTTCATATTTGCATTCACACTTGCATTTTGCATATCTTTTCACATCTTTCCACACAAGTTTTCTTGTCTTTTATGCTTGGCTTTGCGCACGCTTTTCCTAGCTCATTTCTAGCTTTGTTTTTTCGTCGTTTCCTGGATTTTTCCCCAGTTTTCGCCTTTAGATTTGTTTTGGTTTTCCATCACCCGAGGGCGTACAGTAAAAGGCTTGTCAAAGCCAACATGGTCCCAGAATGAGGATTATTTTCTCCTTTTGATTTTATTGGATTTATCCTAATTTTCGCTGATTTGCGAGACACTTTTTGAGAATTTCTCGATTTTCATGATTTTCCTCATCGCCCAAGGGCGTACAGTAAAGCGGCATTCTAAATGCCTACATTTGACCCTCGAATTAACTTTTCCCTTTGTTTCATTTCTTTACTTTGATTTGGCATGTTTTTCAGTCATATTTAACATGAGCATATAGAATAAGCAAGCATACATCCATAGACCATTGACTGTAGGAAACCTAGAAAAACCAAGTTTTCTCGGGCGCATGGGGGTGCTTAACCCCTTCCCCATGCGTAACCAGAATTTTTACCCCTTCTCTGGCCAGCATTCATTTGTGCATTGTCCATTAGGCACGGAGCACACACATACATTCTGCATCTTGTTTGCTTCCCAGTTTTTCTAGTGTTTTTGGTTTTCCTCGTCTTTCCATTAAAAGACTAGGTGGCGACTCCTTTCCTTATCCTTTTTATCTTCCCTTGGTGTTTGCTGGTCTAGTCTCTTCCTCCGGATTCACCATCTCCACCGTGACCATATCGGGTCTCCTCATGTGCTTTCACGCACCCTGTAGCAGGAGAGCCGCGCAAGGGTTCCACCGGCATGGTCACAGGAACTGGCGACTCCGCTTGGGATAACCAGATTCTAGCTTTCATTCTGGTCTCCCTACTTGTCTTTGGTCTGTTTACCTTATGCTTGCTTGCTTGTTTTGTTACTTGTATATATTTGACTGAACATGCCTTTTTTAGCCTTATTTACACTGTTGCTACGCCACCGCACATGCACATGACTTAATTCATGCTTTGTTTGTCGATACTTGCTTTTATTCACCTACTTGAGCACTACACCAGCACATGCCATGATCATGCCTTTTGTCTGACTTGTTTGGATGCCATGCTTGTGTGCTTTTTCCATTTATTTGAATTTGCCATGACTAGGAGAGTAGAGACATGTTTGCTTCCCAATCTGGTTAAAATAAAACACACAAACTCAGACGAACAATTAATGAGGCATAACTAGAAATGAATGCTCACAATCTCCTCTGATTTAATAAAATGCAAGTAAAAGACACCAAAGCATATCGCATGTTTCATTATATAGGGCATGCATCTTCTCCTCTCGGTCTACCCATAGTTTGCGAAGGACGATTGTGGCAGCCCGTTCTATAGCTTTGGTGTAGAGCGTGTTGTTAGTTTGTCCCCCTTGTCCAGGGTCGTGTCGGTGCTAGTAGAGGGTAGAACTCCTTGCTACTGTAGGAGACGAGGCCACCAACACACCACTCGTTTATTGCCTGCGCTTTGGCCAGGATTTAGAACGGGGACCTTACTTTCTGACCAAAGTTGAAAAACCCAAGCCCATGAGTGCGTCCCATACAACAACAACACGCACAGCACCGTACAACATTTCTCTACCCGTGCACTAAGTTCAGGCATCAGCATACACTCCACCACTGGCACACACACACGGGTACGCTGGTCATCACGCCACAGCACCAGGTGGCGAGATGATAGATCTGGAGGAGCACATGGGTGCTATGGATACACCGTACGCGGGACCCGCCCCAGCTGCACATTCAATGTCAGCAACGACGCCTAATACACTTTGCGCCAAGATGAATGACCTGGAAAAGGCTCTCCGACAAGTGCAGGGTGGGGACCGCCAGTCTTTCTCTTTCCGGGACCACTGCTACTTCCTAGAGGTGATACTCCCCTCGAATTTCCATATCTCAGAATTCGAAAAGTACAATGGGAAAGGCTGCCCGATTTCGCATCTTAGGGCGTATTGTGGTGATTTCGCTCAGCTCCAGGCATATGAGTGGCTTCTTATTTGCCTTTTTCCAGAAAAGACTCACCGGTCCAGCTCTGAAGTGGTTCACATCACTAGGTATGGCCACCATCAGAACTTGGAACGATCTGAGTCAAGCTTTCTTGGAGCAGTACTCCTTTAATCATGACATAGTCCTAAAGCTCGAGGACCTAGTCGCAACAAAGTAGAAGCCCTACGAGCCGTTCGGGGAGTACGTCGGGCACTGGTGAGCCCTCGTTTCACAAGTGCTCGATAGACCCTCTGACGAGGAGTCTATCGAAATAATTATTTGAGGAGCACAGCCAGCCACTAGGGCCCTGCTGAGCATTCAGCCCATTTCCACTTTCACTGCCTTGATTAAAGCTGGCACCCGCGTTGAGAGCTCACTCAATAGCGGAAGCTTCCCTACGCTAGCAGCATTCGCCAAGTAGTCGATGGCTACCGACGGAGCTAGTAACGATAACAATGGCAACAATGGATCTAACACTGGGTTCAACCAGAAGGAGTCTGCTAGGAACGCTGTGGGCTACGTAGGAGCCCCTGCTATGCCAGCCAATATGGTGAGCCCGCCAGCTCAGAATCAGGTCATTTATTCTCCTACATCTAGAGCACCACGCACTTCACAAATCACTACCACCGCCGAGCCGGTCTGCCAGCCAGCATCGGCAAGGCAAGGTTGTTACCTGGGACTTAGGCGGTTCCCACGACCTGAGAGAGACTACACTCCTCTGGTTGAGCTGCTGAGTGTCATATTTCCTAAGGTAGCGTCATTACTGACGCTTCCAAAAATCCACCCACCTCCAAACCCGATTCCACCATGGTTTAAGGCGGATTTATTTTGCAGTTACCAAAGAGTCGTCGGGCACTCTATGGATAATTTCTATACTCTTCAGAATGCTATTCAGAACTTGATTAACCACAAGGCTATCACCATTAACACATAGGAGGCAGAGCCTAGGCCTGCTGCACGGACACCTCACTCATCTGCATCCACACCTAGCAGTATAGTCAGCCAGCCATTGCCTGAGCATGCGTCGGGAACCTCGGGAGTGCATTTCCTTTCTTCGAATGAGGTTGAATCTTTCGATCCTTCTTTCCTCATCCATGATGTCTCAGATCCATTCTCTTATCAGCTGAGTCAATCCTTCATTGAGCCTTTTAATTCTGCAGTCTCTTTAGTGTCGCACCATACTGTCCATTTTCACTCCAAACCCTCTGATATGCTCTACCGTGTCAACCATTTTGGACCGGTCAATTTTATTCCGATTCTCGAGCGTGCCAGTCATTTGGTCGCTTTTGGAAACCCCTTTTCGATGGTCGAGAATCTGTGTCAAAGATGGGGGTACGAGAAAGGAGCACCTCTCAAGCGGAATGGCCAAGGAATCGTAGAAACAATTGCCGCAGAGAGAAGACGCAAGTTTGAAGGACTGGGATACGAGCGCAAGCCGCAAGACAGATACACAAAGCATCGTAAATTTCAAAAGCTCATTATTCCACGAGATTTAAACAATTTTGTTTGTGCGGGATTGTTGGATCCCAATTGGAGTTTGATGCTTGCAGAGTCTGATCCAAATAAGTCGATCAGTGAGCTAGAATGGGTATGCATAGAGGACTACTACTCGAAAGGAGAAATTAGGGACAACGGAAGGGATTCAACATCATCCGAGTCCTCGGGGAAATCCATGCTAACATTGCCACCTCTAGAGTCAGCAGAAGGTTTGTCTACTAATCTGGTTGCAGTTTGGGATGTAGCAAGGGTAGAATCAGTAGTAACAGCTTCAGAACAACAGCCAGTTTTGAGGGGATTACAGCCAGGGCAGCCAAAATCTGAACCTGAGGTGTAGAGGACTACTAGCGCGTATTATGTGGATTTTGCTTCCGATGAAGATGAGGGAGATGCCGTGGTAGCTCAGGTGGATAACATACTCAGTGATCTGGAGATTCTATTTCAGGAGTAGTTATCGGTACTGGACGAAGATGCGTAGGATGAACTGAGGCGCAAGAAAGGGAAGGCGGTAATGATCAAGGAAATAGAGGAACAAGCAGTTGCACCAGGTCAGTCTACAATCCTGACCCTTGAAGAGAACAAGTCTTTGAGCGCTAGACCAGAGGAGTTTATCTCCTATTAGCCGGGAGGCAGGTCTAGGTGGTACTATCAGACCTGACCCCACTTGAGCAGTGGGGTCCAAAAGAAAAAGATCCTGAGCTAGGCTTAGGAGGGAACTCGGGTGGCAGCACTCACATTAGTCAGACAAAGGACAACTGCCCACCTGTTGCACATGCTGTATAGAGACAACATGATAGTAAGAGCTTTTGTTCATCAAAGGTAGAACAGTCAGACAAGAAATATCAAAGCCAAGAATCATCAAGGGTGCATACAAGAAAACTAGGGATACAGTGACCATTTTGAAACACCATCAAAGGCTGTCATCCTTGAGGACATGGACTGCATCAAACAGTCAGAGCCAGTTAATTCATGCTACTTGAAAAAGTACTATCAGTGATCATAAACAGTGTGTCCTCACTCTGAGACACCAACACTTTCCTCCATGCATGCATAAATCCATGCTCTTCCTACATCCATGTAGCTCTACATCACAACACACTAATTCTCATGCATAATATGCATATATAGGGTGTAGTTTGCTTGCATCAACACATGCAGGGATCTTAGCCCGATGATGATAGGCAGAATAAGCCAGCCAATGTTGGGAATGTGTTGCACCTCCTCAGGTAGATACTATTCAGGAACCTAGAGAGTGAGGGAGCCACCTTTCATTGTGAATTGGGTGAAGTATCCAAGCTCCTCAGGGACCCTACACCTCCTAGAGGGAGACAAAATGTTAGGGGTGAGAATGGGAGCGTGAGAAATGAAAAATATATATAGTTATATCTGTGCAAGGGCATAAAAGAATAAGAAGTCAGAATTCGCAGATAGAAGTCTGCCCTAAAGAGAGAGGCGTGACGAGTAGTTCTGTCCCTTTAGTTTATCTTGGAGAGGAGTCGGAGTGAATACTTGGGAGAAATGTCCAAAATGACCTAGCCAACCCTTTAAACAAGCAGCAGCTCCCCACCATAGACCAGGTACCTATTACCTCCAAGCCAGGGATAGGGTGAACCCACACGCCAATGTGGGAGAAAGAATAAAGAATAATTAAAATAAAAAAGCAGGGGTATGGTCCAGTGGGGTTAGGAATGGAGCCCAAAACATAGTGACCCATTTCCAGAGAGCCACCCAACAACTAGGGGCTTGGATAGAGTCTCATGAGGTCTAGAGTTGCCATTCCTTTGTACTTGGCAATAGGCATCCCAATGCTGAGGGCATCAATAAGATCCATCAAATAATTTAGCATGCATACATTTCTTCTTGTAAACATCACCCTAATAAACGTCGTAGAGTGTTACTTGGCTCTCTTGTCTTGAATGTGACAACGTCTTTCAATTCGAGAGAATCAAGAGGACATCGCCTAAACCAGGGACATGTAAGCTGCTCTCGTTGGTTTAGGGCCATTTATGTCAAACCAGGGGCATGTCAACTGCCCTAAAGTTAGACACACTGAGCCAGTACACGGCTAGGGGCATGTAAGCTACTCTGATTGGTTAAGAGTCATCCATGTCGACTAGGGGCATGTCAGTTGTCCTATGGTTAGACGCTTTGAGCCAACACTCAACCAAGGGCATGTCAGCTGCTCTACAGGTCGAAGATCCCTAGTGGTCGGCTGACAGGCACAGTCATCCAATAGTTCCAATTCCCCCAGATTTGCTGGTCATATCTCATTACTTGGGTACCTGGTTAAAACTAGTTGGTAACCAGAACTTTCCCTCAAGATTGTGCACAAGATTTAGTCCGTTCATCAATTCCCTATTGGGAGATCGTTTACCACTTCTGAGGAGTCTCGAGCCAAGAAAGCTGAGGTGCCTTACAGATCATGGGTTACCCCACAATGGTTGTGCCCACACAGTGCTCAGATGTTCTCCAGGCTTAGATCAAACAGTTAACTGAAAGTGATCGTGACAAGCTGCGGATTTGGGGAATCTCTACAAAGCTTTTGGATATTGCAAAGCTAGAGGTTTCTTGTTATTTTCTATGTCCAGCTGCCCGATTCTGGAAGCCGGATCATCACATATTCTACTTTGGGAGGATTGAACTGACCCCAACCCTGGAGGAGGTCCACAGAATTTGCTGCCTACAGAGGTTCCTGGGACCCACCGTGTTCATGTGGTGTGACGGGTATTCCTCAGCCTTGTGCGAGCTAACTGGCCTATCAACTAACGAATGTGGTTGTCAGCTCATTTGTTCAGACGGACTCTCTCCTATGCTGAAACTAGCTTACTTTGACAAAGTGGCCAAAATACGCACCTCCCTAGGCAATGATCTATGGTTGAAAGGCTTTGTTGTCCACTTCCTGGGAGAGCTGATCTTCAGCCATGGTCGAATGGTTGTGGGTATTGAAGTCGCTGAGATTGTTGTGGCAGTTGCCACCCGGCAGATAGATCTGGCTTCGATCATCCTGGCAGAAACTTAGCGAGCGTTGGACCAATCGTTGCGCCACTGCCGGCATTTTTATGGCTGTGGAACTTTTGTACAGGTATAGTTGGCTGCACATCTAGGTGTAGAAGTCTTGCGCTCGCAACGATCAGCCTTCGAATCCTACAGTCAAAGTGGCCATGCGCGCACGCTCACCTCAGTTCAGAAAGAATACGAGCATTTAGAAAGCTTGACAAAACAAAAAATCATCTGGCACAATATTCCCTCAACTTCTCATGACTTTGAGGTTTTCTTCAATGCAGCTGACGTGCAGCTTATTGTCCTGCCAAGATTGACTGGTGGAGTGGAATATCACCCAATTCGTGTGATGTGGCAGTTCGGTTACCAGCAAGATTCTTTCGTTCAAGGGCGAATGCCAGCACAATTCCATAAATACCCCCTGAGCTCCTACACTATGACTAAGGAGCTATCTCGCCTACTCAATGGCTCTATGCGCTCAAAAGATCTTGCAATCATAGAGGGGAAGAGTTGCACAGCAGATTATGAAGCCGAAGTCGAAGAGACCTGGCCAATCTGCAGTGTCGCCCCAAGCCAGACGCTCTTTGCCAAAACCTCGGGCTCCAAGAGAACCAGAGACGATCTTGATTGATTGATCATGGTCGATGGGGAACAAAGATCGTCACCCTGACAACATGTGTAAGACTAGTGACAGACTCTGCTTTCTTCTACCTGTTGGCCTGGCACTGGGGACCACCCAAATAATAGCCGAGTATCTCATTTTACTGCCCCAATCTGGACGAAGGAAATCTTCACAACTTCTATGCCAGAAAAGGTTGCATGTTTCTTTTACATTTGAGATTGTCCCATCCACGGTTCGTAAAAATGGTACGGATCCTGGTGTTCCTTTACATTTGAAATTTTCCTATCCACGGTTCGTTCCAATGGGACGGATCCTGGTGTTCTTTTACATTTGAGATTTTCCGATCCACGGTTCGTTCCAATGGTACGGATCCTGGTGTTCCATTACAATTGAGATTTTCCTATCCACGGTTCGTTCCAATGGTACGGATCCTGGTGTTCCTTTACAATTGAGATTTTCCCATCCACGGTTTGTTCCAATGGGACAGATCCTGGTGTTCCTTTACATTTGAGATTTTCCTATCCACGGTTCGTTCCAATGGAACAGATCCTAGTGTTCCTTTACATTTGAGATTTTCCTATCTACGGTTTGTTCCAATGGGACAAATCCTAGTGTTCCTCTACATTTGAGATTTTCCTATTCACGGTTCATTCCAATGGGACGGATCCTAGTGTTCCTTTACAATTGAGATTTTCCTATCCACGGTTTGTTCCAATGGGACGGATCCTGATGTTCCTTTTACATTTGAGATTTTCCCATCCACAGTTCATTCCAATGGGATGGCAGGCTGAGATTTTCCCGGTCGGCAGACTGAGATTTTCCTATCCACGGTTCATTCCAAGAGACGAATCCTCGTGTTCCTTTTACAATTGAGATTTTCCTATCCACGGTCTGTTCCAATGGTATGAATCCTGGTGTTCCTTTACATTTGAGATTTTCCTATCCACGGTTCGTTCCATTGGTACGGATCCTGGTGTCCTTTCACATTTGAGATTTTCCCATCCACGGTTTGTTCCAATGGTACGGATCCTGGTGTCCTTTTACACTTGAGATTTTCCTATCCACGGTTCGTTCCAATGGGACGGATCCTGGTGTTCCTTTTACATTTGAGATTTTCCTATCCACGGTTCGTTCCAATTCGACGGATCCTAGTGTTTCTTTTCACATCTGAATTTTCTGATCCACGGTTCGTTCCAAGGAGACGGATCCTGGTGTTCCTTTTACATTTGAGATTTTCCTATCCACGGTTCGTTCCAATGGGATGAATCCTGGTGTTTCTTTTTACATTTGAATTTTCCTATCCACGGTTCTTTCCAAGGGGATGGATCCTGGTGTTCCGTTTACATTTGAGATTTTCCTATCCACGGTTCGTTTCGATGGGACGGATCCTGATGTTCCTTTTACATTTTGAGATTTTCCTATTCACGGTTCGTTCTGGTGGGACAGATCCTGGTGTTCCGTTTACATTTGAGATTTTCTTATCCACGATTCATTCCAAGGAGATGGATCCTGATGTTCCTTTTACATTTGAGATTTTCCTATCCACGGTTCGTTCCAAGCGGACGGATCCTGGTGTTCCTTTTACATTTGAGATTTTTCTATCCATGGTTCCTTCCAATGGGACGGATCCTGGTGTTCTTTTACATTTTGAGATTTTCCTATCCATGGTTCGTTCCAAGCGGACAGAGCCTAGTGTTCCTTTTACTTTTGAGATTTTCCCATCCAAGGTTCATTCCAATGGGACGGATCCTGGTGTTCCTTTACATTTGAGATTTCCTATCCACGGTTCGTTCCCATGGGATGGATCCTAGTGTTCCATTTACATTTGAATTTTCCCATCCATGGTTCGTTCCCATGGGACGGATCCTAATGTTCCTTTACATTTGAGATTTTCCCATCCATGGTTTGTTCCAATGGAATGGATCCTGGTGTTCCTTTTACATTTGAATTTTCCCATCCACGGTTCGTTCTATTAAGATGAATCCTGGTGTCCTCCCTTTCACCTTTGATTTACATCCCTGTGGGCTGGTAGCCCGAACTACCCATATGACTTCTGTGATCAGTCACTTCCCGGTCGGCAGGCACCGTGAGTCTTGTTCGGCGCTTTTCTCGACAAGTGTGATAATTAGTCATGTCTCCTAGGATCTGATTGGTCGTCAGCTTGTCAGTACTTTGTTTCTGCTCATCTGTTTGGCTTTGGCTGTGGCGGCGGGACCTCTAGTGTGGATCTCTGGTATATTCCCTGACTAGTGGCTAACTCTTGCTTATGGCTACAGGTGGAGTGTCTTTGTCAATCCTGAGCATCGGTCTCTGTTCTACTCGTCCTCCGACCTCGCTCAGGGAGGAGCATCTGTAGACACCCCAATTTCCCAATTTTGCAGGATGGAGATGTGGTGGCTGAGCTCTAGCCCATTGAAGCCCACTTGGGCCCATGGAGGCCTACAAGACCTATTTAGGCCCATCACAGCCCATTAAGCCCACATAGGCCCAATTGAAACCCATTAGGCCCATGGAGGCCCACAAGGCCCATTAGGCCCACATAGCCCACTTTGGCCCCAAAGCCTATGAGGGCCCACCATAAACAATTCAACCCATTTTTTCCCTCTTTTTTCTTCCAACCCAACACCCCATTTCTTCTTCTCCATTTCCATTTGTTCCCTTCACTCATTGTTTTTTAACAATCCAACACTTATCCCTCTCATCTCACCCTTTTATTTTTCTCACTTAGCCACTGAATCCACTCCTTCTCCCCATTTCTCTCACAATTCAGCCACTAAACCCACCTGTAACCATGCCGGCGAGGAGGTTCCGCAAACGAATGCGAAATCAGTCGGCAAAATCACGTCGAAAAAGCAAAATAAAACGGAGTCGCCACCTAATCTATTATGGAAGACAAGGAAAACCAAAACATGAAAAATCATGCAAAA
>JAMKQA010012954.1:0-18188 GCA_024699735.1 Posidonia australis
TTCATGCATTATAAAAACGAGTTGGTGGATTCATGTATGAATGAAAGCATGCAAAATACAAAGCATGGATATGTGCTGGATAAGATGTCAATCAGAACCTATGAAAGCACGCTTCTATGTGCGAGAATATATATGTATGGCAAAATACTATGTGCAAAAACATGATAAAAGATGACAACTTGTGCAAGCTTTATGCTAGAAACAGAGACAAAGACTAGCATGGAGATTATTTTGCATAGGGAACTAGCATGTTTATCACAAAAAAAACTTCATAAACTGCAGAATAAACGGCATACACAATGGATTTTAAGCATGTCTTATCATATTTCTGAAATGACATTCAAAAGATAAAGAGGAGGTAGAAAGCCTACCTTCTAAGATGTTCCTTCTTGTAATATCAGAAATAAGAAGATCCTTGTTGCTTTAGAAGGACCAAGGGTGCTTTGGGATGTAAGGGAAAGCTCCAGAATTCAAGTATGTGTTGTTGGGTGGAAGGAGAAACTCGTGCAAGAAAATGGCTCAGTGCAGAATTCTGTGTTTCAGAACAGAATTTCTCTCTCAGAAAAAAGGGTGCTCTCAAGGTGGCAAATGGACCTCTATTTATAGGGATCCATCAAAGGGGTAACTCATGGAAGATGAAGGGCCTTGCAAACGAAGAGCATCGAATATTCCTTAGCACATTCATTTGCAAAGGTAACAGCCGGAAGATGAAAAGCCAGCAGCCGCAGTCTGGTAACGGTTGGGCGCCTGGTAGGTGTGCCAGTGATGTGCGCCTGCTAGGTGCGCCTACTTGGTGCGCCTACTCGATGCGCCTACCCAGCTCACAGATCTTACTAATTAGGCTTTTAACTGGCTAATGGGTTTGGGGTTTGGTTGGTCACATCCCAAAGAAACATGCGGATACTCATCTTTGGGTCACCTCAAAATCGGGGTGTCTATACTTAGTGCCAACCCTTTCGCCTTTGAATGTTCCCATCCATGGTTCGGTCTATTCGGAAAAATATTGGTGCCACCCCTTTTGCCTTTAATTGTTCCCATCCAAGTTTCGGTCCATTCAAATGAATCTTGGTGCCACCCCTTTCGCCTTTGTATGTTCCCATCAAAGTTTCGGTCTATTCGAACGGATCAAGGTGCCACTCCTTTCACCTTTGAAAGTTCCCATCCACGGTTCGGTCAATTCAGACGAGTCTTGGTGCACCCCTTTCGCCTTTGAATGTTCCCATCAATGGTTTGGTCTATTCGGAAGAATCTTGGTGCCACCCCTTTTTCCTTTAATTGTTCCCATCTATGTTTCAGTCTATTCGAACGAATCTTGGTGCCATCCCTTTCGCCTATGTATTTTCCCATCCATGGTTTGGTCTATTCAGACAAATCATGGTGTCACCCCTTCACCTTTGTATGTTCCCATCCAAGGTTCGATCAATTCGGATGAATCTTGGTGCCACCCCTTTCGCCTTTGAAGGTTCCCAACCATGGTTCGGTCTATTCGGACGAATCATTGTGCCACACCTTTCGCCTTTGAATGTTCCCATTCAAGGTTCGGTCTATTCAAACGAATCTTGGTGCCACCCCGTTCGCCTTTCAATGTTTCCATCCAAGGTTCGGTCTACTTGGACGAATCATGGTGCCTCCCTTTTCGCCTTTGAATGTTCCCATCCAAGGTTCGGTCTATTCAGACGGTTCTTGGTGCCACCACTATCGCCTTTGAATTTTCCCATCCAAGATTCGGTCTATTCAGACAAATCATGGTGCCACACCTTTCGCCTTTGTATGTTCCCATCCAACGTTCGATCAATTCGGACGAATCTTGGTGCCATCCCATTCGCCATTGAATGTTCCCATCCTAGGATCGGTCTATTCGGATGAATCTTGGTGCCACCCTTTTCACCTTTGAACCTTCCCATCCATGGTTCGGTCTATTCGGATGAATCTTGTCGCCACACCTTTCACCTTTGAATGTTCCCATCCAAGGTTTGGTCCTTTCGATCAATTCGGACAAATCTTGGTGCCAACCAATTCTCCTTTGAATGTTCCCATCCTAGGATCGATCCATTCAGACGAATCTTGGTGCCACCCTTTTCGCCTTCGAACCTTCGCATCCATGGTTCAGTCTATTCGGATGAATCTTGGTGCCACCCCGTTCGCCTTTGAATGTTCCCATCTAAGGGTCGGTCTATTCTGACGAATCTTGGTGCCACCCCTTTCACCTTTGAATGTTCCCATCCAAGGTTCGATTTGTTCGCACGAATCTTGGTGCCACCCCATTCGCCTTTGATTGTTCCCATCCAAGGTTCAGTCTAATCGGACGGATCTTGGTGCCACCCCTTTCGCCTTTGAATGTTCCCATCCATGGATCGATCTATTCGAAAAATTCTTGGTGCCACCCCTTTCGCCATTGAATGTTCCCATCCATGGTTTGGTCTATTCGGACGAATCTTGGTGCCACCCCTTTCGCCTTTGAATGTTGCCATCCATGGTTCGGTCTACTCGGACGGATCTTGGTGCCACCCCTTTCGCCTTTGATTGTTCCCTACGATGGTTTGGTTTTTTCGGACGATTCTTGGTGCCACCCCCTTCTCCTTTGAATGTTCCCATCCGTGGTTCGGTATATTCGAACGGATCTTGTTGCCACCCCTTTCGCCTTTGAATGTTCCCATCCAAGGTTCGGTCTTTTCGGTTGAATCTTGGTGCCACCCCTTTCGCCGTTGAATGTTCCCATCCAAGTTTCGGTCTATTCGGACGAATATTGGGGCCACCCCTTTCGCCTTTGAATTTTCCCATCCAAGGTTCGGTCTATTCAATAGAATCTTGGTGCCACCCCTTTCACCATTGTATGTTCCTATCCAAGGTTCGATCAATTCGGACGAATCTTGGTGCCACCACTTTCGCCTTTGAATGTTCCCATCCATGGTTCGGTCTATTCGGACGAATCTTGGTGCCACCCCTTCCGCCTTTGAATGTTCCCATCGAATGTTCAATCTATTTGGACGAATCTTGGTGCCACCCCTTTTGCCTTTGAATATTCCCATCCATGGTTTGGTCTATTCGGACGAGTCTTTGTTCCACCCCTTTCGCCTCTGAATGTTCCCATCCATGGTTCATTCTATTTGGATGGATCTTGGTGCCACCCCTTTCGCCTTTGAATGTTCCCATCCAAGGTTCGATCTATTCGGACAATTCTTGGTGCCACCCCATTCGCCTTTGAATGTTCCCATCCATGGTTTGGTCTAATCGGACGAATCTTGGTGCCACCCCTTTCGGCTTTGAATGTTGCCATCCAAGGTTTAGTCTACTCGGACGGATCTTGGTGCCACCCCTTTCTCCTTTGAATGTTCCCTACCATGGTTTGGTCTATTCGGACGATTCTTGGTGCCACCCATTTCTCCTTTGAATGTTCCCATCCATGGCAAGGTATATTCGGACGGATCTTGTTGCCACCCCTTTCGCCTTTGATTGTTCCCATCCAAGGTTCGGTCTATTCGGTTGAGTCTTGGTGCCACCCCTTTCGCCGTTGAATGTTCCCATCAAAGTTTCGGTCTATTCGGACGAATTTTGGTGCCACTCCTTTCGCCTTTGTATTTTCACATCCAAGGTTCGGTCTATTCAATGGAATCTTGGTGCCACCCCTTTCGCCTTTGTATGTTCCCATCCATGGTTCGATCAATTCGGACGAATCTAGGTGCCACCACTTTCACCTTTGAATGTTCCCATCCAAAGTTCGGTCTATTCGGACGAATCTTGGTGCCACCCCTTTCGCCTTTGAATGCTCTCATCCAATGTTCGATCTATTCGAACGAATCTTGGTGCCACCCCTTTTGCCTTTGAATATTCCCATCCATGGTTCGGTCTATTCGGACGAATCTTTGTGCCACCCCTTTCACCTCTGAATGTTCCCATCCATGGTTCATTCTATTCGGATTGATCTTGGTGCCACCCCTTTCTCGTTTGAAGGTTCCCATCCAATGTTCGATCTATTCGGACAATTCTTGGTGCCACCCCTTTCGCCTTTGAATGTTCCCATCCATGGTTTGGTCTATTTGGACGAATCTTGGTGCCACCTTCTCATCCAAGGTTTGGTTTGTTCTGATGAATCTTGGTGCCACCTTCCATCCATGGTTCGGTCAGTTCAGACGAATCTTGGTGCCACCTCTTTCACCTTCCTTTCCGAGGTTTGGTCTATTCGTACGGATCCTGGTGCCACCCCTTTTGCCTTCAAATGTTCCCATCCTAGGTTCGGTCTATTCAGACGGATCATGGTGCCACCCTTTTCGCCTTTGAATGTTCTTGTCCTAGGTTTGGCCCATTCGGACAAATCTTAATGCCACCTTCCCATTCATGGTTTGGTCTATTCGGACAAATCTTGGTGCCACCCTTTCGCCTTTGAATGTCCTATCCAAGGTTTGTTCTATTCGAACGAATCTTGGTGCCACCATATTCGCCTTTGAATGTTCCTATCCAAGTTTCGGTCTATACAGACGACTCTTGGTGCCTCCTTCCCATCCAAGGTTCGGTCCATTCTGACGAATCTTGGTGCCACCTTCCCATCCAAGGTTCAGTCTATTTGGACGAATCTTGGTGCCACCTTCTCATCCAAGGTTTGGTTTGTTCCGATGAATCTTGGTGCCACCTTCCATCCATGGTTCGGTCAGTTCAGACGAATCTTGGCGCCACCTCTTTCACCTTCCTTTCCGAGGTTTGGTCTATTCGGACGGATCCTGGTGCCACCCCTTTTGCCTTCGAATGTTCCCATCCTAGGTTCGGTCTATTCAGACGGATCTTGGTGCCACCCTTTTCGCCTTTGAATGTTCTTGTCCTAGGTTTGGTCCATTCGGACAAATCTTAATGCCACCTTCCCATTCAAGGTTTGGTCTATTCGGACAAATCTTGGTGCCACCCTTTCGCCTTTGAATGTCCTATCCAAGGTTTGGTCTATTCGGACGAATCTTGGTGCCACCCTATTCGCCTTTGAATGTTCCTATCCAAGTTTCGGTCTATACAGACGACTCTTGGTGCCTCCTCCCCATCCAAGGTTCGGTCCATTCTGACGAATCTTGGTGCCACCTTCCCATCTAAGGTTCGGTCTATTTGGACGAATCTTGGTGACACCTCTGTCACCTTCCTATCCAAAGCTCGATTTATTCGAACGAATCTTGGTGCCACCCCTTTCGCCTTTGAATGTTCCCATCATAGGTTCGTTCTATTCGGACAGATCTTGGTGCTACCCCTTTCGCCTTCGAATGTTCCTGTCCAAGGTTCGTCCTTTCGGACGAATCTTGGTGGCACCTTCCCATCCAAGGTTCGGTCCATTCGGACGAATCTCCCATCCGAGGTTCGATCCATTCGTACGAATCTTGGTGCTTCCCTTTCCCAACTTTTCTAGACTACCGACTAGAGTCTTGGTGTTCCCATCCATGGTTCGATCCATTCGGACGAATCCTAGTGCCACTCCTTTTGCCTTTGAATTCCACTCCTAATGGACGGAATCAAAGCAAACTGTTTGCCTCCTTCCTTTGGGCTGGTATCCCGAACTACCCGGGCAATCCTTGTGATGCCCGATGGATTCCCCACTCTCTTGATTTCTTCCGTCCTCTTAGGATGGTAGCCCGAAATACCCGGATGACTCCCGTTACCTTTCACTTTTCGGTCGGCAAGCACCGTGACTCTTGTCTGGTGCTTTCCTCGACAAGTGTGATAACCAATCATGTCTTCTAGGAGCTAGTCAGTCGTCAACTTGTCAGCTTGTCATTTGTATTGGTTTCTCTGATGTTAGCTTCAGTTGTGGCATTCAGGGAGGCAAGACAGGACTTCTGGTGTGTTCATCGACTAGTGGCTGGTTGCCGGTAGCTAACTATTTCTTATGGCTTCAGGCGAGGTGTCTTTGTCAACCCTTAGCATCGGTCTCTGTTCCACTCGTCCTCTAACTTAACTCAGGGAGGGGCATTTGAAGACACCCCAATTTTGCAGGTTTGCTGGATTGAATTGTGGTAGCTAGGCTTTTAATCACAAATGAACTCAAATCCTGGTTTAGGCCCAAAGCCAAGGAGCACCAAAGCCAACAGCCAATGATCTGGGCCTTGATCCGGGGCCGTACAGGAGCACCTATCAAGCGCACCTGTCTGGTACGCCAGACAGGCGCACCTCTCCGGTGCACCATACAACCGCACCAGGCCTGCAAAGCTGGCCGGTTCCTTCATCAGGATTGTCGATCGTTGTCGGTGCTTGGGTAGGCAGCGGGGTGCGTGGGGGACAACAAGGTTGTTGCAAGTGGTTAGTCTGTTGGGAGGTTTTAGTTTGTTACAGAGTTGGTTAGTTGTTAGGATTTTGTTGAATCTGTTA
This sequence comes from Posidonia australis, assembly GCA_024699735.1. Lineage (NCBI taxonomy): Eukaryota > Viridiplantae > Streptophyta > Magnoliopsida > Alismatales > Posidoniaceae > Posidonia > Posidonia australis. The sequence goes on from JAMKQA010012954.1 coordinate 6,337, forward strand.
CAGGTTGTTACAACCACCGGAGCTTCACCAATAAATGGGATGGTAGTCTGAAATGAAAAAGAGAAATGAGGAAGAAAGTGAGAGAGAAAGGGAGGAGGAGACAGAGAGAGTTCCAAGAAGAGAGGGGAGGTTCGTGGAGGTGAGAAACCAGAGCTTTCAGCCACCTCCAGCGAGCTACGACGGCGAAGCACATCGCCAGACCAAATACGCCCTCCACCAGCCTCATTTAATTTCAATTTTAGCTTCCTAGATCTCCCTTTGCCTCCCCTGGTCGATTACAACGGAGCCAGAGGTCTCCTCTGGTTGGAAAAATGTTTCCAGGCCTCGTCGAAATCATTCTCTGGTGGTCTAAGAGGGGGCTTGAATCCATTGGTTGATTCATGTCCCAGAGTATTAGGTCTACCTCTCCTGGCCTCCCTCCTGCTTATCCACCCCTTTGCGCATCGCTTCACTGCCTCCTGGAGCCTCCACCAGAAGATCGCCGGAGTCACAGCATCCCGCCGTCGCTGGAGAAGATGACTGGGATCAGAGAAGAGACGCGTGCCTCCAGCCTCGCCGTGCCACTCTGAGCATCCAGAAAACCTCCACGGCGAGCCCCAAGCACACCGAAGCCTTCGGAGTTAAGCCTCGAGCCTTCGATCACCCTGGCGACCTCGCTCACTGGAGAAGACGACAACGATTGTCAGCAGAACCCACCTTGCGCGATCACCATCCATTTTGACCACTGAAGGAAGGCAAATGTTCCTCTCGACGTCTTGCAGCCTCTAGGAGCTCAGAGACACGCGCCGCAGCCCTCCAGTAGACTCTTTCTTCTCCGGCATCGTCCCCGGAGTGCCGCGACGGTGAGGGCGATGGGTTGCCTCCTCCGACCGTCGAGCCATCGATCCAAACCGTTGGATCTCTTCCCTTCCTCCTCTTCTTGCTTCCTGTGGGGTCTGATCTTAGATCAGGCCATGGCATAGCCTCTGAGTGTCCCTTTGGCAGTCGTCGACGGTAGAGTTCCATCACCGGAGGTCGTCAATCCTTTTTCTTTTTTAAAAATAAAAAATAGTTTTCTTTGACTAAATTTCTAAACTTTTGTTCTTTTACATTTAGATCCTTATTTCATTATAAATAGGTCCTTTCTCTTACTTTTAGGTCCCTGCACATTTCTCTTAAATCGTTTGAATAAAGTTTTAACCAAAAATATTGCAATGTGCCCCCTGAGCTTTCCTAATAATATTTTCCAAGCTTAGGAGTTTGATAAAAATCCCCAGAGTTTCTTTCCATGCGTTTTAATCCAATATTGTTGCAAAAACAATCTGAACTTTTCTGAAATTGTTCTGAATGCATGTTTCTCTAGTTAAATTGCATTTTAGCCCCTGAACATTACTGATTTCACACTGAATGCATGTTTTCTAGGGTAAAATTACTAAATTGCCCCTAAAACTTTCTGATTTCAACATGGATTCTTTTTCTTGCATATTTTACCCTGAATTTCCATAGAATTGCATTAAATGCATGCCTTGATGGTAGAATTGCATTTTAACCCCTAGGAACCTCTAAATTGACCCAAAATGCACAGTTTCACACATTTGACCCTAGATTTCTTCAAAATTACATGAAATGTGTTTTTCAATGTATTTCTGATGATTTAGCTTCAGAATTTTTGTTTTCATTCAGATTTTGGGTTTTTTGCACGCAGCCCCTGGAATTTGCATTTTTACACCCTTACATGCATTTTGCACATTTTGTCACACTTTTTCATGCATTTTTTCTCGCATTTTCTTCCTTAAGTTGTGCACACATTTCTAGCTTGTTTCAAACTTGGTTTTCTCATCGTTTCTTGGATTTTCCCCGATTTTTGTGTTTTTTTGACTTAATTTTGCTTTCCATCGCCCAAGGGCGTACATTAAACGGCTTAACAATGCCGACATTGTTCCGAATGAGGATTATTTTCCCCAATTTGATTTTCTCGGATTTCTTCGAGTTTCCGCTGATTTACGTGATGCTTTCTAAGAGTTTTCTCGATTTTCATGATTTTCCTCATCGCCCACGGGCATATAGTAAAGTGACATTCTCAATGCCTACATTTGTCCCTCGGATTAACTTTTTCCCTTTATTTCATTTCTTCTCTTTGATTTGGCATGTTTTTTTAGTCATCTTTAGCACATGCATTCAAAGTAGGCAAGCACACACCCACTAGACCATTTGGCAAGTAAGAAACCTAGAAAGACCGAGTTCCTCGGGCGCATGGGAGTGCCTAACCCCTTCCCCATGCGTAACAAGAATCCTTACCCTTTCTTTGGCCTGCATTGATTTGTGCATTCATTCATTAGGCACGGAGCAAACATGTTTTCTTCAACTTGTTTCCTTCATGGTTTTCTTTTGTGTTTGGTTTTCCTCGTCTTTTCATTAAAAGACTAGGTGGCGACTCCTTTCCTTATCCATTCTCATATTTCCTTAATGTTTCTGAGTCTAGTCTTCTTCTCCAGATTCACCATCTTCGCCGTGACCATATTAGGACTCCTCGTGTGCTTCCATGCACTCGGTAAAGGAGAGTCGTGCAGGGTTCCACCAGCATGGTCACACCATCAACTAAGTGATTCATACAAAAATAACAAAGGGGAAGAGCTCAGTGAATCCTACTATAGCTTATACCCCCAAATCACATTCAATCCCATATAGTTTTCATCCTAACTGCATGATATCTATGTTTTCATGCATTGCAACTCATTCTCATCATTTTCCCTATTTTTCTACCATTTCACATGCATTTTTCGCCATTTACATGCCATTTACTCATTACCCAAACAACGGCAAAACAAGGAAGGAACAGGGGTCGCATACCCTTGATGGCGCCCCAACGAACCTTCCTACACTCCGACGAGCCTCCTTGCGCCCCGACGAAGCCTCTCTAGCCGGCGGACAACACGGACAGCCACCGCCTCCTCTTTGATTGCGCGCCACTCCTCCTTCTCTTTTCCTCTCTCAGTCTCCCTCTCCTCTCCTTGCATGCCACAGCCTCCCTTTATCCTCTTCTCCAACTGCGTCATGCCTGTCGTCCATCACGTCGGAAGAGACGGTGAGGCACGGGCTGGCATCGTTTGTGGCATGGGTCGGGGAAGGGAAGGAAGGAGACGAGAATGGTGCAAGCTCGTGAGAGAGTGGGAGAGAAAAGAAAAAATAAAAGAAGGAAAGAAAAAGATGAAAAGACAGGCACGCAAACAGAGGCGACTGTGCATCCTCAAATCGAACTCCACATTGGTCCTAAATCACAAGTAGGAGCACAGAAAGCCAATGACGAGCTCACACATCCAAGAAATAACAGATTATCCATTAATAAACCATTTATGCAATATCACAATTAATTACATGGTTTACAAATAAAAATGGATAATCAGGCCCGGATGTCACACACCATCTTCAAAGTCCAATAGCCATGGACATTAAGAATGCCAAGCGCGTTCTGAGATGCATTAAAGGCACAATTCACCATTGTGTCTATTTTCGATGACCACCTTCCTCATCGCTGCACTTACGGGCTTTCACTGATGCGGATTAGGATAGAGATCCTATTGAATGTCGCTCTATCACAAGTAGCTGCATCTACCTTAGTGGCAATCCAATTAGCTAAGAAACAGTCGACTGTCTCTTGCTCAAGCACCGAATCAGAGTACCGTGCTATCGCGAACACTGTCATAGAGTTACACTAGATTTGTTATCTTCTTCGCAAACTATCGATTCCTCTTTGACATGCTCCAATGATCTATTGCGATAATCTTTCAGCAATAAAATGGGTCACAACCTAGTTTTTCGTCGTCATACCCACCACGTCGACATCGACTACCACTTTGTCTGTGAACTCATAGCCAGAGAAACCATCTAGCTTACTCATCTTTCTTCCTCTAACCAGATTGCAGATGGGTTCACCATGGCTCTACCGGTGGCCCGTCATCACTGGTTTATCAGCAAGGTTTGCCTCTACTATTGTCCGGCACACATGAGGGGGCGTAATGGGTAGAATCATACATGTATGCCGTATGTATCATCCCTCTTCTAGAAACTTCTAACACATGTTGGTTGTTATGCCAGCTCCCTCTTCTCGTGTATAAATACACCTGTAATCCATTGTTCACGTAACAGATGTAAATGAGAGTTGTAATAGTGAAATGGATGTTGGGTTCATGAGCACAACTTCTTCTTCTTCCTCCTTTTAGTCTACATTGCAATCTTGTTCTTAACAATCACCACCAAGCACCTTTGCAGCCTTCTCCACCTATGTAAATCTAACCCACCAGCAACAACCCAACACCCAATAGCAACCTTCAAGCATACATTCCACTCCCATCTTCCCTTAAGCCTTGGCAAGTGATTCCACACTCATATACTCCATCAAAAGCCATCTTCTTGCATCACTTGGAGGCAACATGCGAGGAAGGAGACCTCTGTTTTTCCAACCACTAGAGCCCACCTCAAGCCATTTGTGGGGGACAACAAGAGCACAACAATCAGGTAAGCTCTCAGTCCTTTCCATGTAGCTAGTCTATATTCATGAAATATGGGGTTTTTTCCATGGTTATTGGCTCTTTTGGGGATATTTCTCATGATGAGTTGTATGCTGAATTTTGTGTCTGCTGGAGCATATTTGTAGAGCATGCTACTCTTATGGGCTATGTTCTTTCATGGATATAACCTTTTTTTTGTGATGGGGATCATGTGCAGAATTTTCTGTTTCCATGTTCATTTTTAATGGATTATACGTATGGTTGACTTCATGCTTGGTTTTTTGCTCATGCTTTGGTGAATCTCTTGATTGGCCACTTCATCCATGGGATTTTGTTGGTTTTGTGCTGATGCAAGAGGTCTGATTTGATGGTTTTATGACTCCTTTGCATGCCTTTACAAGCCTTTTTATTGAGATAGGAGTGTGGCCTGTGTGAGGCTTCTTGCTTTTGAGCACAAGACCCCATTCATGTTTTCATGGGTTGTCACTCATTCTTTTTATAGTTTCATGGAAGATGGGTGAACTCATGTGTGTTTGGCATGGTTTTAGCTTTGCATTGTTCCTATTCTTCTTTGATTTTCCCAGCTGCATCATGGAGATATTACGAGGTTTCCTAAAGTAGGCCTTGGGGTCCATGGCCCTTAGAGGTAAAAGGAACCCATGAGAATCATAGGAGTAAGGGAGATGTCATTAAATCATGCTTCTCATGTAAATGCATCCTTTGCCATCTAGGAGGAGTTTTCAAACAGCCTTTAGCATATTTACATTGTTACATATGGCATGGCACATCAATTCAGTTTGCTGTCTATTCTGCGAAACCTGGGGCTCAACTATATGGCACACCTATGCAGCACATATAGGTGGCGCACGTGCTTGGCATCATGTTATAGAACAGTAAGTTTTGCATGACGATTTGCGTACAGTCTCATTTGCTTTAGGTATTGATTTTCATGTGGTTTATTCTAGCTTATACCATGATCATGCCTGCATAGTTTCATCATCATATAACATAATTAGCACAAGCTTTGCATCTAGTAAAGCAGTGATGCTTACTACTTGGGTTTTTGTGAATTGGTTACGTTTTGGGCTTTGTGGGTGCAACTCCTTCGCACCGGCGCACGATTCAGACCCCAGGTAGCGTACTTGAGTAGTAGGACATGACCCACTACCCATTTCACTTGCATTCAGCATTAAACACAACATTAGGCATAGGCACACATTTACATGGCATTGCATATCGCTCTCGGGTGTAAAGAAATAGACATAAAGCCAACATAGCCATTTAAGGAAGCATAAAATCATGAAAGACCAATTTGTCAGGCACACGGAGGTGCCTAATATCTTCCCTGTGCATAGTACGAATCCTTACCCAACTTTCTAGTGCATAGTGACATTTCCTTTGGCATGGATAATGCATTGCTTTCATAGCTTTTACTTTCTTTTCTTGGTTTTCCTTGTCTCCCATTTTTAAGTAGATTCGGTGGCAATTACATTGTTTTTTTATTCGCATTTGCATTAGTTTTCTACCTTGGTTTTCACTGTGACTCTACTAGTTCTCATACATTTGGCCTTTTATGTCACGTACGAGTGTTCATCGACATGGTTACATATATACCAACTTTTGGATTTATTTAAAGCTTCGAATCACTATTTTTAGTAGTTTCATTGTTTGGATATTGTTAGCTCTATTTAGACCTTTCTGCCTTCATTTGAGTATATCTTGAGTTATGGATTTTGGATTTATGAGATCTTGGATGCGTTGAAAAGAAGACATAAAAGTCTTTAATTTAGTATATTATATAACCAATTCTGGAATGGTTTGGCATTCTAAATATGTAAATTTTAGTAGCCTACAATAAGTTAGTTTCATGCTGTAACTCGAGTTCTATTTGACCTTTCTTCATTTAAATGATCATATCATAAGCTCTGAGTATCAAAATTGTAAGATCTTGGATGCATTAGATAGACAACTTTAACATCTTTAATTTGGTGTATTATATGTGAAAATCTAGATTGACTTGATAACCCGATTCATTTAATTACAATGGTATTACAATAGGTGGTTTATTCTCAGTTTTGAATGCAATAATTGTTATCGTACATATGATGCTTCCCCTTGAGTTTATGAGATTTTTGTGATGATCTAAAATTATGAGATGATTGTAGTCATGTTGATTAATGTTATATGCATATTTAACAATATCAATATAGTATTTGCAAGCTTTAGTCTTGGTAGTAGTGTTTCTTGGTGAACACTGTTCACTGAGAAAGTTATCTGGCCTCTTCTTGTGATAGCATGAGTTTTAGATTTCAAATTTTGGTGTTTTAGTAGGTGTTGGAAAGATAATTTTGAGATCTTTCCAACGATATATGGCACTAATTTTTACTGTATCATTTTGGACTTCAAATGCAATAATTTTAGTAGTAGTTTCCTTGTGACCTGTTTTAACATGATTTTGGAAACCGAGATGGGTACGTGTGACCATGCCGGTGGAACCCCTAGGCGCGGTTCTCCAACCTACTCCAGTGTGCGGAAACACACGAGGAGATCCGATACGGTCACAGCGAAAATGGTGAATCCGGAGGAAGAGACAAGATCCAGAAACAACTAAGAGAAGACAAAAGGATAAAGAAAGGAGTCGCCACCGAGTCTTTTAATGGAAAGACAAGGAAAACCAAAAAAACCACAAAAAAGGCAGAAAGTAGACAAGATGCAAAGATGCATGTCTGATCTGTGCCTAATGGATAATGCAAGATGAATGCGGGCCAGAGAAAGGGTAAGGATTCAGGTTACGCATGGGAAAGGAGTTAAGCACCCCCATGCGCCCGAGAAAACTCAGTCTTTCTAGGCTTCCAACTGTCAATGGTCTGATGAATGTATGCTTGCTTATTCTATATGCTAATGCATGAGAATGACCGAAAACATTCCAAATCAAGGAGAAGTGAAATCAAAGGAGAAAGTTAATCCGAGGGTCAAATGTAGGCATTGTTAATGCCGCTTTACTGTACACCATTGGGCGATGAGGAAAATCATGAAATTCTCGAAAAGCATCTCGTAAAACAGCGAAAATTGGGATAAATCCGAGAAAATCAAAAATGGGAAAAATAATCCTTGTTTCGGGACCATGTCAGCTTTGTGAAGCCTTTTACTGTACGCCATCGGGCAATGGAAAACCAAAACAAGTGAAAACTACGAAAAACCGAGGGAAACCCAAAAAACGAGGAGAAGACTAAGCTCAGAACATAGCTAGAAAGCTTGCACAAAGCAAAGAAGAAAAGACAGGAAAAAACCGTGCGGAAAGATGTGAAAAGTATGCAAAATACAAGTGTGAGTGCAAATCTGAAGAAGTCTAGGGGGTTTTGTGCAAAAAGCCCAAATCCGAGGGAAACTGACATTCAGAAGCCCAAATCAGCGAAAATACATAGGAAAACATATTCCATGCATGTATGAAGAAATCTAGGGTCAAATGTGCTCTCCTAGTGCAAATGAAGTTCTCTAGGGGCTAAAATGCAATTTACCCACTAATGCATGCATGCACATCAATTCAGCATAAAATTAGGGTAAAAATGCAATAAAAAAGGCTCAGAAATAATCCAGGAAGTTTTAGGGGCAAAATGGTCATTTTACCCCTGAAAACAATCAATCAGAGTAAAATAAATGAAGCACAGGGGCTAAACTGCAAATAACCCAGCAAACAAAGCATCCAGACAGAATCTGAAGAAATTCAGGGGCAAAAATGTAATTTTCACTGAAAGTAAAACATTCCAGAAGAAATCCAGTGAAATCAAAGGGTTAAAATGCAATTAAACCATGGAAACAAGCTTCTGGAATGTTTTAAAACAAAGTTAGGGAGTTTTATGCAATTTTCACAGCAAAATAAGCCTTCTGGAAGTTTTCTGTAAAACACAGCGGCCTAAATGCAACTTGTTCAACGAAAACCTGCTTCTGGAAAAGTTTCAGAGAACTATGATGGCTAAAATGCTAGTTAACCAACAAAAACAACTATCTAGAGAGTTTTTGAAATATGAAAGGGCTTTTATGCAATTGTTACTGTAAAAATGAACTGTCAGAAACATTTTGAGAAAGTGCAATGTCCTTTTGGCAAAATGTCTGAAAGAAAATATGTTTCAAAGACTCTATGGGCTTTTATTAAAGTTTTAAACTCAGAAAACATTATTTTAAATGTTCAGGGAAAAACATGTAATATTTTCAGTTAAAACTTTATTCGAAACATTTTAGAAAAATGATTGCAGGACCTATATGCAATAAAAGAACCAAAAAGTAATTCCAGAAGGACCTATTTGCAAGAAAAACATAAACTCCAGATTTTATTTAAAATAAAGTTTTTTAAAAGTTTTTAAAATGAAGAAGAAACGACGGTCGTCGGCGACGGATCTCGCCGCCGACGACCACTGAAGAAGGGCAAACAAAGCTTTTCCGTGGTCCAATCTTAAATCTGACCCCACGGGAAGCAAGAGGGTGACGCAAGGAATGCATCCAATGGAGCGGCTGGAACGATCTCTCCACCTACCTCGCCGTCGAGATGCTCCGACAATGGCGTCGGGGAAGAAGGAGCTCTCCAAAGGCTGTGGAGCGGCGGTGCAAGTGTCCTTGTGGCTGTGTGACGCTCTAGGGCTTCCTCTGGAGTGACGTGGAGGCTGGTGGAGCGAGGTGGTGGCCTGACTGCCGATGCCACGGCTTCCACCGGTGAGCGGCGTTGCTGGGACAATCGGGGGCTCGTGGCGTGGATCCAGAGGTTCGGGAGTCTTCGCAGGAGGTGGTAGAGTGATATTGGATGATCGAAGGTGCTCTGCGATGCGGGAGGCACGCGGTCGACCTCTGGACTCCGTCGTCTTCTCCGACGACGGCGGGATCCAGGCGATTCTCCAGCGATCTCAGCGCGGGCTTCTAGAGCGGCGGAGTGGCGAGGCACGGGGTGGAAAAGCTCCGGGAAGACCAAAGGAGGAAGAGGGAAGACTCGGGGGTCCAGGAGTCTTCCTGGATTGCCCCCCCAGCCCTATCGCCGGAATTGGGCGACGGCGGGGCTCGGCAAAGTGGAAGAGGCCAAGGGATCGCTCTGGATCCCTTGGAACCGACCCAGGAAGAGAGGAAAAGGCCTAGAAATCTATAATTCAGACAATTTAGGAAGGTCAGAAGCGTGTACCTAATTGGAGACACCTCGTCGGAGCTCTGGAAGCGACTGTTTGCCTCCTCCGAAGTCCCTCTCCTCGTTCTGGCACTCTGGTTCTCTCTCTCTCGCTCTCAGTTTTCTCTCTTGAATCGTCTAGCCTTCAGAAACGCTGGCATCCTCCTCCTTATATAGGTGAACCCAACAAATTCCCACCGTAACAACCCACTCCCACTCGAAACAGAATCCTAACTACTGTCCCCTCCTTGCTCCATTGGCTGCCGACAAGATGAACGGCGATCCAGTGGTTGGTTTGAGTGAAGTTAAGGAGAAAAAATGGGTTCAGTGGGTGTATGATGAAAAATGTGAAATTTTGATTATTGTAGGAGAACTTTAGTGATTAAGGGAGAAAAGGAATATAGAAGTAGATTTGATCCATGGAGAAACAAATAGAAGGAAATGTAAGCTGAGCCATTGTAGGCCTTCTGGGCTTCATGGACCTCCATGGGCCTATGTGGGTCTTGTGGGCCCATGGCCCAAAATGGGTTTAGGTGGGCCCAAATGAAGTCAAATGGGCCTAAAATGGGCTTGTGGGCCCAAGTGGGCTCTCATGGGTCCAATTAGGTTTAGGTGGGCCCAAATGGACCAAATAGGCTAAAAAGGCCTCCATGAAGTCAAATGGCCTAATGAGGGTCAGAGCTCAGCCACTACATCTCCATCCTGCAAAATCAGAAAATTAGGATGTCTACAGATGCCACTCCCTGAGCGAGGTCGGAGGTTGAGTAGAACAGAGACCGATGCTCAGCGTTGACAAAGACACCCTACGTGAATCCACAAACAAGAGTAATCCACAGACAATCAGCCACTAGCTAGAAAACATACCAGAGGTCCACACCAGAGATCCTATTGCCATAGCTAAGGCCAAATGGAGGAACAAGCACAAAAGATTAAGAATTGACAAGCTGACGACCAATCAGCTCCTAAGAGACATGACTGGTTGTTGCACTTGTTGCAAAAAGCTCCAGACAAGACTCACGGTGCCTGCCGACAGGGAAGTAATTGATCACGGAAGTCATCCAGGTAGTTCAGGCTACCAACCCATAGAGAGGCAAATCAAAGGTGAAAAAAAGGGGGCACCAGGATTCATCCTAATAGAATAAATCATGGATGAGAAAATTCAAAAGTAAAAGGACACCAGGATCCGTTCCATCAGAATGTACCGTGGATAGGAAAATTCAGAATATCAAAAGACACCAGGATTCGTTCCATCGGAACGAACCGTGGATAGGAAAATCAGAATATCAAAAGACACCAGGATTCGTTCCTCGGAACGAACCAAGGATAGGAAAACCAGAATATCAAAAGACACCGGGATTCGTTCATCGGAACGAACCATGGATAGGAAAATTCTGAACATCAAAAGACACCAGGATTCGTTCCATCGGAACGAACCGTGGACAGGAAAATTACACCAGGATTTGTTCCATCGGAACGAACGGTGGATGGGAAAAAAATCAGAATAAAAGACACCAGGATTCGTTCATCGAAACGAACCGAGGATAGGAAAATCAGAATATCAAAACACACCAGCATTCGTTCACCGGAATGAACCGTAGATAGGAAAATCAGAATATCGAAAGACACCAGGATTTGTTCCAACGGAACGAACCGTGGATAGGAAAATTAGAATATCAAAAGACACCAAGATTCGTTCATCGGAACGAACCATGGATAGGAAAATTCTGAACATCAAAACACACCAGGATTCGTTCCATCGGAACGAACCGTGGATAGGAAAATCACACCAGGATTTGTTCCTTTGGAACGAACCATGGATAGGAAAATCAAAATATCAAAAGACACCAAGATTCGTTCTATTGGAACGAACCGTGGATAGGAAAATCACACAAGGATTCGTTCCAACGGAACGAACTGTGGATAGGAAAAATACACCAGGATTCATTCCATCGGAACGAACCGTGGAGAGGAAAATCACACCAGGATTCGCTCCATCGGAATGAACCGTGGATGGGAAAACTTGAATATCAAAAGACACCAGGATTCGTTCCATCGGAACGAACTGTGGATAGGAAAATGAGAATATCAAAAGACACCAGGATTCGTTCATTGGAACGAACTGTGGATAGGAAAATCACACCAGGATTCGTTCCAACGGAACGAACCGTGGATAGGAAAAACACACCAGGATTCATTCCATCGGAACGAACCGTGCATAG
>JAMKQA010012955.1:0-17769 GCA_024699735.1 Posidonia australis
ATAGCCAGGGTATAACTGGGAAGGAATAAAAAAGTGCCATATCTGACTAATATATTTACAATACATGAATATATGATTATTGGATTCTATGTGTAAGTTGCAAAAAATACATTTTACAGATCCAGTCCAACCTCTTTTGACCAGATTTTCTTTAGTAAGATTCTTGTTATAAAGTATCAGCCAAGAGAAGAGTTTAACCTTTAGCGGGGCCCAGTTCTGCCAAATATACTCAAAGAAAGTGAATCTTAGTCCACCATCATTTAAAACATTATAACAGGAGTTGACAGTGAAATAAGAAGTGGGGGAAGGCTTCTAAGAGAGGGCATCCTTCTCCTCCCCCAGGTGGATAGAGTGGATGATAGACACCAACGAATTAAGTTGTGATTGCAAAATACGACATTCACCTAGTTGTACTTTAGAGTGATCAATCAACTTGCTAAAGTCCTCTCCAGATAACTCTCGAATGTATTTAATAGAAGCTTTCCTTCATTTGCTAACAGAGTAGAGTTCAGGGAAAAGATGTTTCAATTTATTCCCATTCCATTAATTGTGTTCCCAAAACAAAGTATCTTCCCCATTCCGCAATTGGTGTAAGGAGAAGCAATTAAGAATATTAAAACAACGTTTAAGATAGAGCCACTGAGGGGAGTAGTAGTTAGTGGAAGTATTTAATAGAGCCCCAGGCCAAAGGAAATTCAGGTATCTAGCCTTCACTAAATCTTTCCACTTGACTTGACAATTTTGCAAGAATAGTTGCCATACAAGCTTAGTTTTGAGTGCCAAATTAAAATTGCTGAGGTTAATAATCCCCCAGCTATGAAAGAAGGAGGAGTTGAAAGAATGCTATTATTCCGTCTATGTGAGTTAACAATGCTATGAAAGAAGGAGGAGTTGGAATCACCCTCTTTCAACCATTGAATTCTAGATTTCTGTTTCTAGAAAATCTCTTCTTCTTTTAAAATTTCAAAGTGCTGTTCTCGCAATGCTTGTTTCTCTTTCCATGCCTCATCATTAAGAAAAGAGTGCTCCACTAAGCTATCAATACACTGTATTCGTGCTTCAATGTAGCTTAGTCTCCGACCTCTGGCCAAACTAATTGGTCCAACCCAACCTTTTAGACGTTGCTTCAGATGTTTCAACCTATAGGTGAATCCTGCCAATGGGTTAGGTGTGTGAAACAGAGCTCTCGATTCCAGCCAACAATCCTGAATGAGAGACCTACATCCATCGATTGGAAGCCAAGATCTGTAGAATCTAAATGTAGTGGGACCCCAATTCTGTCTAACAGTGTTTAAAACAATAGGGACATGGTCAGAAATCACTCTGGCCTTTCCAGAACAGAATGAGTTGGGGAATTTAGAAGACCATGGAGGAGAGGTAAGGAAACGATCAAGTTTGACCATCGTAGGGTTTGATTGGAAATTTGACCAAGTGTAGAAACAATTGATTGGGGAAAGGTTCACCAAATGTTTATCATTTATGAATTCATTGAACTTTGACATATACTTAGATATCCTCGGGCAAGAGGAATGCTCATGGGAATATCTTATTAAGTTGAAATCTCCACCGATGATCCAGTTTCATTAACCACTTGAGTGAGGCCATGCAATTCCTCAATGAAGTCAGACTTTAGTCTAGTTGCACAAGGGCCATAAACCCCTGTGAGCCACCATTCAAAATTGTCTTCAAAAGTAAGAAAGTGTAAAGATAGGCTAAAGTTGCCCATCAGGTGTGCCTTAAGATCAAATAGTTTGCCATCCCAGCCAATCAAATTGCCTCCAGAGACACCTGTGGAAGTAAGATAGGACCACGAGGTGATCTTCCTACCCCCTAAAGCTCTAAGAGAGGCTTGACTGTAGGACTCCTTCTTGGTTTCAGTGATGATAAGAATATCACTTTTCTGCCATCTAACTAGATTGCGTACAACACGGGATTTGGCATTGGACCCTAATCCCCTGATATTCCAGGCTGCAATAATCATGAAATATTATTGAAGGACCGAGAAGGATAATCCCTCTCACTAGAGCTGTGTAGATCCCTCAGGGAAACAGGAAAGTGCTGATAAGAAAAGAAATTTTGTACCATTGCGTTAGTCCTAAGGGTAATACCAATTTTACTACAAAACTCTTGAAAATGCTGATAAGAATCCCATATCAAGGGGTCTAAGTCCTTATTAAGCATATTATCCAAATTTGAACCAATATCAGTAGGAAGGGAAGACGACAGAGCATCAAAATAAACAGTTCTAAATTCACAAGAAGAAGAATCTATTGGGTTCACGCTATTACCTGGGGCGTGGATCGGAGTGTCGGGATGGGAGGAATGCAATTCAGAAGTGTTACATGCCGAATCTTCCCTCTCCATACAGTCGTATAAAGCCAATATTTTCTTGAACTTTCCCATGGAGATGTTCTTGGATCGAATCTCCGTTTGGACAAAACAATCATCCAATAAGGCTGGAGAGTTGGATCCCTGAGAGTTTTCCGTTTTAGCAGAAATGGAGGGAGAAGCTTTGTACCATCCTTCAGAAGTAGGAGGGGTGGGAGAAGTTTTGTACCATCCTTCAGAAGTAGAGGGTGTGGGAGAAGCTTTGTACCATCCTTTGGAAGCAGGGGGAGTGGGGAGAATACCATCAGAGACAAGGGAGGGGGCGCTGAGTTGCGGGAGTGAGGAGGACCTAGTCCAAACATTTTTCCCTGGTCTGGAAGTTTTCCCAGTCCTAGTCCCACGCCAACCCTTAGTTGTTTTGAACGTCTTTCTGTTAGGAGGAGCCCTCTGGGTCGTGAGGGCCAGGCTACAGGGGAGGGTTGGGTGGGAGGAGAGGGTCCACAGATATCTCAGCTAGGTCTGAACTTAATAGGTACACAATACGACCAAAAGCATAAAAGCGAGTATCAGGCAGTTCTTTCCCATGGTGAATCAAAGTCCGACAACGAGCGAAGCTTTGTAGTTTGGCTTGGTCGATAGTGAGGTCAACTTCCAGAAGATCGGCAAACTCAGCAACCATGAACTTGAATATGTCCATGTTCCAGAGGTGGTGGGGGATACCTTCTAATCTTACCCAGCGCACAATAGGAAAGAGAGAGAAGTAGATCGTGGGTTGCTTCCGATGGGGGTATAATGGTTGGGTTATGAGGAGAGAGACCCGCCATACTGGGGAGCAGAGAAGTAGGCTGCTTTCATTCCTGAAAAAATTTACAGATTGCCACTGAATGAGAGGGAGAGAGACAGCGAAAACATAGTCCCGAATATCTACAGTTGCTTTTGTTGTGACCTAGAAGGCCACAGCTAAAATATCGTCTAGAGGCACGACAAAAAGTTACCAGTGGAGGGCAGGGCTTCCGACGATTCACAGAGGTCTACTCCGTCGATGCAGCCAAAAGTTTAGAAGCTTCGCTCCGCTGGACTGGGAAGTGGACAGAAGAGCGAGGGGAAGCAAGGGGAGCGAATCGCGAGCCAGCTAAGAGAGGGGGAGTAGGTGAATCAAGAATATCAGAACAAATCCCTGTGTCAGTCGATCGTGATAATAAATGCTCAGAAATATCACTGAAAAGGGGTGTCGTGGGAGACGTAAAGGCTGCGCACGGAAACGACTGACAGTTGTCGTAAGAGAGGGATGGGCGGCGCCTTAATTGCCTATTGTCAGAAAATCGCTCGAAAGCCCTAACGTGCTGGGGCAAATCTGCCATAACACAGGATTCGAGAGAAGTAATGAGTGGCGCCGAATCAGCGTCAGGGTTAATGCGAGGCACGTAATGAGGGTCCGTAATAACACTCCTTGAGAGAGAATCAGGAGGCAAATCCAAATTAATCAGGGGCTTAGGATAATCCAACGAGATTATCGGGGTTTGGAAAGCCGTGTATTTCCACACAGAGCTCGAGGCAGACTCTGTAGCTGCAGAGGGACTGACAAGGTCCCATACAGACCGCAGTTCAGACGTCTCCGTCAAGGAGGCGTGTGGAGAGGTTTTTCGACGGCCGCCCACTGGAGGCAACCCGCCAACCGACAATGCAGAAGGGACAGACGGATCAGAAAGAGAGGAGAAGAGCTAGAGGTAGGAGGGAGTGACTGTCTGCGCCAGTGACCATTCCAAGGGAGCAGTCTCCGCCGAGGAGAGCGCCTTGAGAGGGGCGAGGTCACCGGAGAACTGAGTCTGGGCCAGAGTCACCGGTAGGAGTGACTTATCAGAACACCCGGAGATAGGGTTCTCGAAAAACTTAACGGAGAACGAGAGATTTCTTCGATCAGACAAAAGGGGGGTCATATCTAAGCTCAGATGGCAACGATCCAAACCAATAAACCAGCTAAAATATAAAGCTTTAATATGCATAAAACAATCCACTGATATTGCTAAGTTAAGGGCATGAGGGACGGTAGACGATGAACTGTCGTATACCAACACCATCAACGAACCAGAAAAGCAGAAAAATTGGTCAGATCCACCCAAGGTAGACAGATCCCGACCGGAATGCCCTTGCCAAGGGCAAGACTTCCACAGAAGAGGGTCGATTGCCGACGAGGGAAGATTTCCATCGCAGACAGAGACAAGGGGGTTGGTGAGCTCCCCAGCACCACTTACCTGCGAGGAAGGGGAAGCAAGCAGGGAGAAGTCGATACCCTCAGAGGAGGAGTTCTTCCTCGATCCGCGATGCTGTTTGCAAGTTGAAGCTGAGCGAAGGACATCCTCAGTCCCCTGGAGCCTCTCCTCGATCTCAGAGGGGAAGCCGATGCCCGCAAAGGAGGTGTTTTTCCTCGATTTGCGACGGTTTATGCGGATTAAAGCTACGTAGTAGGCATCCTCCTCCTCTAGGAGTCTCTCATTGAAGGCTTTCCAATCGAAGGAAGTGGCGTGACGAAGGAGAACTTTTAAGCGACGGTTAGGATTTCTATAGTGCATGTTTTTGTTCTCGCAAGAAATGTGTTCCACTCCGATTTCAGTTGATTCGTGTAATCTACGAAACAAACGACCTTCAATTCCTCTCGCTCTGCCACCGGGCGCTGAGGGCTGTACGTGGAGGAGAGTTGAGGAGGAGGCCGTCGAGGAGGAGGCCCGCAGACAAGGGAAGCGGCAGCGGAGGGAGGTCGTCTGGGAGGGGATGAACGAGGGAGGGTTGAATGAGCGGAGGGAGTCGAGGAGGAGGCCGGCGTCGGATTTTTTTTTAAGATTCCAGTCCCCGTTCCAAGGCGAGTCGACACAGAGTTAGTTGGGCCAAGTCTAGAGAACAAACCCTCATACCCGGACTACTTCGGCCTGGATCCGACCGGCTAAGCTTCGATCGCTGCCAACGTCCACAATAAACCTTGGAAGAAGAGAGTGGGGGAAGGAGAAAAACCCTAGTTGTGGTTTGGAGGTCGAAGAAGGTAGGGGAGCTAGGGATGCCGCGCACGATCCCGACGGAGTGCCCTGGCTGCCCGCCTATCAGGGTCCTGACCACCGACGAGCTCGGTCTCATCAAAGGTTTGCTGGATTTTTTACAAAGTCGTGATCTTGTTTTAGCATTGCGATGATGTTGTTGAATGACGTGAATTTCTGTGCAATGGTGGCAAGCAGTTGTTGAGGGGCGTGGGAAGGCAAACCTTCCCAAGGTGGTGGAGAGATGGGGACAGCCCGATGCCGCCGGCCATGTTCTTGTCGCTTCCATAGTTGACCATAATACTGACCCGGTTTGTTGTGTTGTCTTCTGTTTTTTCATTTCAGTGTTGCATTATATGCGTAGGCTTTTGATCGCTTCGGCATTTCTGTTGTTGTTGGTTGCTAGCGAGTTGTATCGGTATTCCACAACAATGTATTGATCTTTACCACTAAAAGTGTAACTTTTTTATTAAGGAATGGTTATTCTTGCAGCTCTTGGCTGTTGCTCGGAAGAATAATCTGGTAAGCGTTTAGCTGCATTTTTTAAAGTTTCCAATATCTACGTTTTGTTGTTTGGCGTTACCTGTTTTTTTCTCTATTGGTGAACAAGATTAAGCTGTTTTGCTGCAGGTTGAATTGCTTAATCCTTTGAATGGCGATATATATACAACAGACAAACTCAGTGAGGTTATTCCTGATAGTCAAAGCGCTCATGATGATCATCTTGCTGCTTTGCATTTGTTTCGAACTAGGAGATCAGATTCTAGGTAATATCCCCTGCTTACAATTTGCACTTAGAAATAGGAAAGTAAATGACCATGTGTTATATTTCTCCATTCCCAAACCTACATTTGGAATTTTTTATCTGCTTTATGGTTCTGATATATTTTCTGTTCATGTTTGTGCATGTAATTGCACCACAATTGAATGTTACAATGTCGTATTTTGCTCCTTATGTGGAATATTTCGTTTCATGAAAAAATCAAGGACAAAATCATGGTAGAGATGGAGCAACCTATGATGAGACTCTGGGTTTTCTTTGAATACTCAGGGCTGTCAATTTGGTCTATGCTTGCATTTTGCTCAGGTTTTAATAAACATTGCTTTGATTTGACATTAACCTATAAACATTAGTAAACAAGTGTTGGCTGCTGTTTATGTAAACCTTTCATTTGAATTTGTTGCATTTATAGAAGAAAAAATGAAACTTGACCCCATGTGTAAACCAAATTTTGAGCCCTGTTCTTTAAGTCTTAGCCAAACATGATTATTGCTACTATCCTTACTTTTGATATCTCTCTTATTCTGCCCTGCAACACATGTGTCTTTATTACAACATGAAATTATTCTGCCTAGCAACATTGCCTTTAGTCTAATAATATGTTCCTTCTCCTTACGACCACTCAAACCACTTCAGCTCTCACGTTGTCTAAAAAAAAAGAAGGCAAGGGGAATACTTCCCTATTTTAACTTTTTATTAACAGATGCAAGCCCAAACCTTAAACTTCTATCCACATGATCGAACTGTTCTAGGTCTGAGCTTGTTCGCCATGCTCCCAGATATACAAATCTTAAGACCAAACCCCAAGCTGCCTTGTACATTGATGTGTTTGTGTCTGCATTGATTCGACCTACATGCACTTCTAGAGGAGACCCCAAAAAAGAAATGAAATTCTTCTAACCACTGAAAATCTTTACGAAGTTCTATCCCTGGATATGTGGAATTATGGAGATTTTTTGACTGGCATGACTGAACGAGGGAATGACTATCTAATTTAGTTTAAGCTGTTGGTGCTCTTTGATTTTCCACATAGTCTAGGAACTAATTTTCCGTTGTCTAGCTAGAATAATTAATGTGATATTTCTGAAGGCAGTAGACAATGTTGCTGTTCTTAATTTGTGAACTGGTCAAATTAATACTGCTTTGGTTGTCTTGATCAATGCCTAATGATTCCTCAATGCTTTCAAATGCTAATGCATGAGATATTGGTTTAATGTAGCTGGAATCGTCATTTCAACATGATAGTTTAATTGTAGTAGAGTTGTCTTTTTACCTTAAATATGGATCGTGCTTAACTGGCTGAGCATTTAAGAACTAAGGTCTATCTGTGTTTTGATCATGTGTCAGAGTTGTAGTGTGAGTTTTTAGGACCTTTGCTGCTACTGTTAAGCATGAAAGTAAAGTGTCATTAGGATGGTGATCTGTACGGTCAGACCGTAACAGTCCCATTGTTATGGTTGCAAGCTGATGGGTCTATTGTTTTTTTCCCATTTTGCCCATTTTTTTGTTTTTGTTTTGTTTTTTTTAAACACCTGTTTTCTGCAGTCTGGACCATAACGGTCCAGATTGCAACAGATTTTTTCCATTATTGACCTACATGTCTCTATTTTGTTTGTTCATATATCTATCTGCATTCATCATTGGTTACCTTTTTTCTTACTTGTGATCCATTCAGGTCCAAAACAATTCTAATGTGCACAGAGACTGGAAAGGCATGCTTACGGTCCATTACAGTTAGTGGACCTGCAAATTCTGCAGATGCTCAAACTTTGAAATTGTGGAATGTTAGCAAGGCTGGTAAGGTTCTTTGTTCTTCTGTGGATGGACTCGAAAATCATGTGTTGTTTGCAGGGTGAGTTGACATAACAGAAATAGTTTATCATACTTATTACAAAAAAATTAATAATAATAACCTTTTTAATGGTGATAATATTTTATTGTTAATATCAGGAAGG
Source organism: Posidonia australis (assembly GCA_024699735.1). NCBI lineage: Eukaryota > Viridiplantae > Streptophyta > Magnoliopsida > Alismatales > Posidoniaceae > Posidonia > Posidonia australis. The sequence continues at coordinate 8,091 of JAMKQA010012955.1, forward strand.
GCATCGAAGTAAATTTATGGGATCTTGAAAACAGCGAAAAGATTTGGACTGCAAAATCTGTGAGTTATTATCCTTATACAGTATGGATCTAGTTCTGATCTCGAGATAACCTTTTTCAACTATTAACATAGAATTCTCCTGTTTACTTTTAGCCTCCAAGTAACAGCCTTGGTATTTTTACTCCCACTTGGTTTACTGCTGCAACTTTCCTCTGTAAAGACGATCATCGAAAAATTGCAGCTGGCACAAACAACCATCAGGTGCTGTTTTCAAATGTATTGTTGTATGCCAGATAATTCATTATGGAGATCTATTAATTGCAAAGGCCTAAGTATGTAAATAATCAAGAGGGTTAATCTGTAAACTGTTTGAGCAATATTTCTCATATTCACATAAAAAGGCTTAGCTTTAGGAAGTTGGTGCTACAACATTCACTACCGTTTAGAAGAAAGGAATATTTGCACTTCTGAATTCCTTTGTTCTCTTTACGATTTAAACTATTTTTTTACATGATTATTATTTCATGCTTGCAAAATATATTCTGTGTCATTTCATTTTGTGCTTCCACGATTTTTAGAACTGAACATTGAAGGAATCCTTGTGAGTTAGATTATTTGACTTCAGGAAATAGGTTCATCCGTATTCAGCCACTGTTCAAATAAACTGTACTCTGGGATTTGTTCTCTTATTTCTGAAATACAATCTTTTTATGTGGTTAATATTCTGACTGAAATTTTTTATGTATGTCATTTCATTGAAATATTTAATGCTTCCACAACCTGTACAATCAAGCCTCGAAGGAATCCTTGTGCTTCAGATTGCTGTCATTATTTCTTTTGTGTGCTTGTTTTTTTTTTTTTGAATTCAAGTGCCTGTTCGTGATTTTTTTGCTTGCAACAGGTTCGTCTCTATGATACTTCTGCCCAAAGAAGGCCTGTTATTTCAGTAGAATTTGGAGAATCACCTATTAGGGCAATTACTGAAGACCCTAATGGCTATAAAATTTACATAGGAACTGGAAGGGGTGATCTTGCTTCCTTTGACATGCGCACAGGTAGAGAAGATCCTAACATTTTTTACTAAATTGTGAAAAAATTAATTGTAACATATATCATGTTACATTCTTGTGACTTGTTCTTTTCATTTTGCTCGTGTTATTGCATAGATTCATCGGTTGGTTTTTGAAAGAAAGATTTTCTCTTCCATGCCGATTTTCAGAAAATAATCACTTCAAACAGCAGATTCTTTGATGATTCTAATAATGCAGTCGTAAAATAAAAGTGAAACTAATGTATGAATGGCATATTCATTAAGGCATAATGAGGAGTATGTGGGTCTAGAAACTGTTTGACAATTGTTGCTATTTCATCTGAACTTGAGGTATCTGATGAATCTAAGATTCTGGTGGAGAACCTTTGTAGATGGTCGATGCATCGTACATATAAGCAAAATATCATTATAGTGTTCATCTTGCTTCGAAGTCTAGGCCCAAAATATAGTGTTTACTAACTTAATGAAATGAGCTGCATCTCCAATGTATATAGTTGAGATTTGTTTTATGTTTATAGTCAAGGTTCTAAATTTTGATTTTGTGTTGAACTTTGGTCCAACGAAAATAAGAAATGTATCAGTCTTTGGTGGAAATGCTTACAGAAGTTCACGAAAATGGTAACAAAACTTCTAAGATAAGCTAAAGTTAGTAATAATGTACATTTAGGACTACTTAAATAATGTTCTAAGTATATATCATATTAAAAATGCTATATACACTTAATATGAACGTGTTAAAGTATAAATCATACCTTAAAATGCTTATTATTTGTACTTACTACGAAATAGATTTTAATAGACCAAAACCTTACTCAATTTTCGTGATTTATTAATAGATGTTAATGTATTTTCATAGATCTTAGTGTATCTTTAGATATCTTAATGTATCTTAATAGATCAAAAACCTTACAAATTAAAAACCACAAATAGCACCACCGAAGGAGGAGGTTCACCGGAGGAGCACTTGAGGAGGAGGAGCGACACCCCATAGAAGAGCACTCGAGGAGCAATCGAAGAAGAGGATGGCACAAGCAACAACTACCAACTAAAGAAGAGCACGGCAACAGCAGCAGCAACGGTGGCGAAGGAGAGCACTACAGCAACAGCAGCAGCAACGGTGGCGAAGGAGAGCACTACAGCAACAGCAGCGGAGGAGGAGGAAGAAGACCTAGAGAATACTAGGAGAAGAGGAGAGCGCCTGAGGAGGAGGAAGGAGGTCAAGTCAAGCACAAAAAATATACTATTTCAACATGACTCGTCGAAACTACCGTAGTCATACGAAATTTCCACTGAATTTGTGTATTTCTTGAAATCATATGTATTTCGTTTCTATAACTTACAAACCCGACGCGTTTCGGCAAAATTTCACAATACGTGTTGGAATTTGAAACTATGGTTATAATTTATCTAAATGTTGGCAATGTTTGTATCTCTTGATGCAGGAAAATTGTTAGGTTGTTTTAAAGGCAAGTGTTCTGGTAGTATCAGATCTATAGCAAGACATCCAGAACTTCCAGTTGTAGTCTCATGTGGTAAGTTTATGTCCCTTTTTTTATTTCCGTTTTTTGTGGTTATGAGGTGACACTTTTTGCTCACAATTGTTTTTAGTTTGGTGATTTATGATACATATACTTTAGGCTAACTAATGTTTTTATTTTTTCATACAGTTTCTGTGATATCTTCTGTGATACAGTTTCCATGGAACTGATTTTGTTTTAACTCATCCTGCAGGACTGGATAGATATGTGCGCTTTTGGGATTCAAAGACAAGGCAGCTTCTTTCAGCGGTTTGTATTGAAATTATTCATTCTTGTATTTATTTTGACAACTCTGAGTTTTTGTGCTTCATTATTTTTGGAACCTTTTCTTTGGTTGATGCTAATTGCTTGTTGAGGTTTCCTGTGTAATCTTTTCTGTTTTTCTGGTTCAATGAAATTTTGCTATATATAGGGAAAAGTTAGAATGAACCTACATAAAGTGAGCTTCCATGTTATTTTCATTTTCTATAGGTGATATCAAACATTCAATCGTAGGATATGATCTATGCATATATAGATCCAACATATTAAATATCAATTGATTTTGAAATTTTAATGTTAGACTTTGTAGGTAGATAAAATTTTTAAAACAATAATAAACCTAGGAGTCACGAATTGAATGTTATATCTCAAAATTCATCCATCTAATGTGAAATCCAATTGATAGATTTGATCTATATTTTTCATAATATTTACCGTTCGAAAATTAAGTGATTTGGATGAATATTTCTTAAGAAATAAGGTATCCATGAAATCACATTTGTGTCGATTAATAAGAAAGTAATGAATTTGTGTAAGTTATATCATAAAGCTAGAAGTCTTGGATTGACTTAAATTCTTATCTATAAATATTGTAGACATCCTAAATGAACGCCTACCATCTAGATTTTTCAATATATAATGAAGTCTACACTATGTTTTAGAGAAGACTCGTTCTAGTTAAGTGAGTCCGTGTACTCATTCTAACTTTTCCTTGTATATAGGGCCTTTAATCTCGACTATTAAATTTTGATCTAATGTCCCAAAAGAAAACTGGTTTTGATCCTTTAATGGTTTGCCAACTATGAGAGAGAAACTAGAATTTTATAGAAAGTGGTTTTCGTCTTATATGTTAATTTATTAGTTACTAATTGTAACTGTCCATATATAGTGGGATTTACAAACAAGGATTTTCCCAATGTCATGGGAATTCAAATTCCTAATTAAACCTCATGATTTTAGGAATGATTTTTGTAAGTGGTTTTTTTGGTTTAAGGTGTGAACGCAATTTTCAGTTTTATTTCATCATCAAATGTTATTTTTGATTTCTTTGATTTGATGATTTCTTATCATCATTTTTAGTTGATAGGCTCTGATCTTTATCTTGTGAATATTGTCTCCTCATTGCATATCGAATTTCTCCTCATTACACAGGTATTTCTTAAGCAAATTCTCACAAACGTCATAATTGACTCAAAGTTCTCTGATGAAGGTGTGTTCCTACTGACTGTGACATTCAATTTCCTACTGTTTCATGTGTTGAAGTTTTTGATTTCTTTCCTATTTTTTCAATGTGTTTATGTAGTTTTATACTTCTATTACCATAAATTCCATATTGACATGTTTTTAGGAAAACCTGTCTAGGTTTTGGTTTGGGAGTATAACAAAGATTGTCAGTTTATAGTTATGCAGTCAAATGTGGACTATTACAATGTATCTTAGTCGTGATTGATCTCGGAAACCAAGTTTAAAATTCTCTGTTACCAGCAGGCATGATTATTGTCTAAATCCAAAATTTTGTAGAATTTGGTTCTGCAAGGGTGTGTAATGGATGTATTATTTATAAAAGGGAATGTGGCATTTTAACAACTCGACTTGTTCTCCTAAGGTCACTTTGTATATGTCATTCTTTTCGGCTTGTGTAGTGAATGATCATAGCTTTCCCTTTTTCTACATAGCTACCTCTTTTCACAGCCTTAGCATGCTACTCCCTGGAGACAGACACCTGCCTTGCCCCATCGTGTTTGCCTTGTTGAAACCCTTGGCATCACTGTTCTCTAGTGCTTTTGTCCATCAAAGGGTCATTTGAACATATATGTTTGCAATCATGCCGATGCAAATTAAACTTAATATGCTACAATTTTTGAAGTGTTTTAAATGACAGTGGCCTGGTATAGCTGGTACCAGCTTTGTGCATTGGTTTCATTCTGATATGTGGCTACTGGCTAGCTGTAGAATTGAGATGCTCCTGTTGTTGGATAAGATTTAAGAGGTCTTCCAAACATCCTATTTTTTTCTAAGGTAGTTGGTTCCATTCAATGTTTAAGTCATCTTAGCTATCTCAATATAAACATGTCCTCAAATAGCATCTCCTCACTCTGAACATCAAACATTGGTTGAATACATCAGTTGCGAATTTGTCCAATCCCCAACTCTCTTTTCTCCTTTACTCCCTTTTACGCCTCAGTCCAAATCCTCAGTTTTCAAAGGCTCTTCTTACTGCAAATCCTTCCCTTAGTCCTACTGTGATAGACTTTGGCTAATGAATTGAATTAAATGCATATTATAGTTGCCCTTGTTGTGGATTTGAATTTCTCTTAATTTCTTATAGGCTGCTGGATCAAGCTGACTATCATGTTTCGGTTTTCTTTCACAGAAAGTGGAGGTAACTCCATCGAAAAAAATCATGAGTCAATTTTAACTGATCGAAGTGAAGTAGACAACGCTGAGGAACATGTGGGAGAGAACACATCTAGTAGAAAGAAGAAGGTTAAGACGGGAAAGAACACAAAGAAAGTTCATTATGAAGTTCAAATCAGTGAGACAGTGGATGAAAAAAATGATTTGCATGCTGCAAAACGAAGTTCATTACACGAGGAAACAAGCAGAAAACCCAAGCACAAGAAGAGAAAGAAACGGGTTCTCGAGGATGATGATGAGTAACGCTATTATCAAAGTTAGCAATTTTTTTTTTAAAGCTGAGTATGTTTTACAGGAGACCGCTAGGAGGATTCTTCCCACAAAGCAAATAGCCAAGCACTACGAGGGCCTCCCATTCTCCATCCCTTTGTCTACATAGCAAAGCATACGGGCTGTGCTTGGGCATTTATTACAATCATCTTTCTTAGCAAATAAACGACGATTTATTAATTTTGTCAATGTGAAAATTCTACCGACGTGATTGTAAAAGTTAAGTTAACTGCATCTGTGTTTAAGTAATTATCTATTGCGTAAGAAAGTTAGGCGATTTTGTACGCATGTGGACAAAGATAATGGTAGAACCATTCAATTTTCGTCAAAAAGTGAAGGCGGCTTTTTTAGCTCCTTTGTTTTTGTGTTCCTTGTATTCTGAAAGATGGTTTTTGGTTCCTTATATTCTGAAAGATGGTTTTTGGTTTCTGATTGAATCATTTATTAGCAGTCGTACTGATGTAGTCAATGGGAAAAACTTTGTAAAACGGATATGCAACCATATTATAGGAAACATGAGATTCTCAAGATCATTTCCAGATAGAAAATCTACTAATATCAATTTCACAAGGTTGCGGTATACATGAGTTGGGTCGATGGATTAAAGATGAATTCATAATGTAGACTAAATCAAACTTGATCCACAAACTTAGGGTTAGGTTAAGTCGATTCTTGAGTTTTATGTGTATTTATTAAAAATTAAACATTATATTTATAATATATTGTATAAAAACACACAACACTAATAATGAATATAAAATGATGAACAATCATATCATAGACAAAGACATGATTTATTAGTATTTCTTGAATAATATAAATTATCATTCTAAAATATATAAATAATTCATAACAAAATGCAATAAAGAGAGGAAACAAAATCAGAAGATAGGGTTGAAAGAAATCAGAAGATGCTAAGATGGAGTGAGCGGTAGATGAGTGGGAGAAGACTGCGTGAAGAGAATAAGAAATGGAGTTATAAATATAAAAGATTATGGTTTTATAAATAAATAATTATATATATAATATGCATTTACAAATATAAATAATTAATTATATATAAACCTTCAGGTTTCGGATCAGATCAGGGTAATCTATCATTGGAATCCATACCTAATCTAGAAAGTTCGGGTTTGAGATTTTTTAACCTATACTTAACCCATGATACAAAAAATCCGATTGAACCCAACCTACACGAGTCAGGTTGGTTTGGTTTTGGGGTTAACTTAGATTCATATACACCCTTACTACAAGATAGAAACAATTAACATCAATGTAATGACGAAACCAAATCACTGCAAAAAACCTTGGCTAGCAACTTAAGGGTGGGGGTTTTGTGTACTTTTTCGTTGATCAGAACTTTCTAAGTGTGCACAATTTCAAAATGAAATAGAGGTGTTAGATCTTTTTTTCATTTTTTAGATCTATTGTTAGCTAGTGTTCTAAGCCCTTAAAGTTATATGGGTAAGTGAATATCCATGTAACTAGTATGAACTATATATATGTGTAATCCTTTACTTAATAAAGATAATTCTGTTCATTCTCTCTAATCTCAACATGGTACTAGAACAAGGTTGAGAAAAGAACAAACCCTAGTCACCACCCTCCACCCCATCAAATCCCATCGTCAGCTAACACTAATTGATTCAGGCCCGCCTACCTCCTGCACCACAAACTAAGTCAACACCTCCCACTACCAACGTCTCCCTCTTCTCCTGTCGGTTCTCCCCTTCGACAACCCTAAAGCCCACGTTGTTGGTTGCACCCAATGTAAAAAAAAAAGGGGAGGAAAGGACCGTCGTTCTCTTATAGGGCCTCCATAGTCCTATATGTGTGCTATTTGTGTGTGATTCAAGGTTGATCTAGCCTATCTCTCTGTTGGTGACTAATATCTAGTCTTGTTCATGTGTTCAAGATTATTGTTCGTTAGGGAGGTGCGTACCATGGCCTTTTTTTCTACTTCTAATGCCACTGGTAATGCATGCTGTGAAATCTCAATGACACTACTATAAAACTTAATGGTAGCTATAGATATCTCGTTCTGACACTCTCTTATTTTTCCTTAAGTTGCATCACACCATATCATGTTACATTCAACCTTAGAGGCCTTTTATTCAACCCAAGAACTCTACTAATGCTCTCTTGCTAATTGAGGCCATAAGACATAGGAAAAATAGCATTCAACGTTGGACGCTAGAGTATATGCATTTTATGTTGAATACTAGAATCATTGCATCCTATATATCCAATTTGCTTCCCTTTTAAGATGGTCAAATCTTATTTTTTTGGACTCAAATTAACTTTTCAATGTTGTAAACAAGTATTTGTGCCTCATTTAGGGATCCTTATCTACTCATTAATTTGTTGGCTTTACTAGCCTTATCCTCATTTTGATGCTAACAAAAGACTTATGTGTTGTATGAGAATATTTTATAAGTTAGATTACCAAAGAAGATCAATGACGAACTCTAACGAATCAAGCATAACAAGGGAAGATAACTGGAAAAGAGAAAGATCTATGTGCCACAAAGGAGAACTTAAGATGAAGAAAGAAGAAGATAATTGAAATCATCTTTGTAATTATTATGATGTAATTTTCTATTTTTTATGTACTCCTAGAAAATATGTAACAATCTCCCAAACATTCCACAAACCTAGGACAATAGGTATATCCATGAATCCAAGTAAAAAACCTTAGAAAAATCTCGAGTATAGGTTCACGGATCAATTCGGCACAACGTTGAAAATCGACATAGCGAACTAGGAGATATGTTTTGACATATCGAACCTGTTCGGTCTATCGAACCTGTTCGGTCTACCGAACTATCCAATCATTGCAGAAATCGGAGTAAATTCACAATACAAAATAATTTCGATATACCGAACCAGTTACCGTTTGTGAACGTTAGAGAGACGTTACTCGTGTTTTTTCATAAATAGGTCCTCATTCTTCACCTACAAGGACACCAATACTTCCTTCACCATACCAAGACTCTAGAATTTCATTCCCGTCCTCCAAGAGAGAGTTTCAAGTGTTTCTAAGTCCAACATCCAACATTCTACTCTCATCCATTGAAAGGAACTTCAAGCACATCTTCAACCACAATTCTCCACCATTAGAGCAAGAAACTTCACTTCCATCCATCAAACTTGCTAAGTATTTGAGAGAAGTAAGAAAAGTAAGTGTTGTATTTTATATTTCTTGAATCCTCTCTTCTCTAGATGTGAGAAGAGGTATCCGCGGTTTTTACAGAATCTTGACGAGGGTTCGTCAATGAAGTGTAATAGCAAGATTTTGGCCCAGAATAAGATCGGAGTAGGAAAACTCTCACAAGGTTCTCGAGGAGTGGATTAGGCAAAGGAAGCTAAATCGCTATAAAATACTTTGAGCATATCAAATTCTCTCATCCCCTTCTTTGTATGTTTCTAGTTTAACTTTCAATTCCACATATATGTATTCTTTGCTTAAAATTGTCAAATTCTTTTAATTCACTATTCACTCCCCCTCTAGTGAAGCATAAGATCCTAACATAATTGCCCCATTTGAACACCTTTGATCTCGTAGTCAAATTTGGCAAGTTAACAATCTAGGAGTATAAAACACAAAACTTGTAGTAGAACAATCTAGGAGTTAACAATCTAGGCTTTTGAAAGTGCATGAGGTTTTTGAAAGAGAAAAGAAAAGAAAAGATTGAAAAGCCATTGCTTCCCGAGTTTTGAATTGCATGAAAAGGTTTTTGAAAATGATGTTTCTAGCAAGGTTTACTGTGCTTTTGGTGTTGTTTTTGGGGGACGTACTGGGTGGCATTCTTGTCACTCACGTGTGTTTTCTTGTCCCCTTGTATTCAGGTGCTGAGTTGTAGGAGCAGTCTTCTCTGGTGTAAGCTTTTCGGGCCACACTTGCCGCACACAGGTCTGGGTAGTTAGTTTTATTTATTTAATATTGCTATTTAGTTGCTTTTAGCTGTGTTTGGGTAGTTCTCATACTATTGTGTAGCACGGGGGTGTTACATGTATACCAGATCCCGAGGTTCGAAGTGTTCTGTCATTCTGCCATGATCAGACTTGTGGAGGTCATTTTGGGCCCAAGAAGACAGCTACCAAAGTGCTTCAATGTGGATTTTACCGGCCCACTTTGTTTA
>JAMKQA010012956.1:0-25910 GCA_024699735.1 Posidonia australis
GAATGAAGTTGGAACGCTAATCATGCCTGCTATGTGAAGAGTGGAAGACCTCAGTTCACCAAACACTACCTGGACTTCTAGGCTATTGGTGGCTCTCTTGGGGTGGATTATTCAGTAGGTTAGGCTCCGTGCCAAACTCTCGGGGACTTAGACCTACTCTTTTGGTTTTTGACTTATTTCTTTTCTCCCTCTTAGGCTTGTAGGCTCGCTCTAACCCTAGCTTGGGGGTAGTTGGCATCCAGATTTGGAGGGGGTTGCTGGGATTTTATGTAAGGGGTGGCTAGTCCCTTAGGCTGCATTGATTTCATGCAAGGGGTGGCTAGTCCCTTGGTCTACTAGGATCTTTGGGATGCCTGCTTCGACTCCTCCCCAAGGTAAGTGGTAGGGATAGAGTTGGCCAACTTGCCTCTCTTTGTTACGGCTGGCTTCTGTCTTCTTATTTCTTTTATGCCCCTGTGGATATTTTTAATTTTTTATTTTGGCTCACACTCATGCTCGCTCCTAACATTTTAGCTCCCTCTGGAGGTGTAAGTCCCCGTGGAAGTTTGGACATTTTGCCTAACCATGTTTGGATGGTGGCTCCCTTGCTCGCTAGAGTGTCTGGGTAGTGACAACTGAAGAGGTGTAGACCCTTCTCAAGTAGGCTAGCTATTCCGATTCTCGTCATCGAGATGGGATGCTAATGCTTTATGCATGGATGGATGTAGTTATGGAGGCTTAAGTTACTGAGTGTGCACAAAAGTAAAAAGACGAATGTTATGGATTAGATGCACTTGAATCATTGATTATTTTGAAATATGCATGCATGATGGAATAGGGGATGATGCACGATGCACAAAAGCATGCTTTGCAAGGCGAGGATACACGCCTTCTGTTCATTGGTAGTTTCTTCGGATAACATGTGTTTCCAGGCTCAAATAGCTCAACGCTGTCCATGTCTTTGAGGATTGCTGCGCCTCCGAGATAGACTTGCTTGATGATGTAGGGACCATGCGAGGTTAGGTCAGAATTCATCTCGACCGTCTGGGAGATGTATGCCTCACAAGACTGGATTGCTTGATGTAAATTTTGGCCCCTCTAGATTATTGTCGTGAGGCTAGACTTCAAGTGTCTCGCTGACTTCCATGTGATCCTCTTCTTCATAAGCGATGAGCTTTGACAGGATTCCATCTTTGAAGGTTGGATTAGTGACGTTGAAGGAGAGAATGTACTATACTTCCTGGGCCAGATGGTTCTTCGTTGGTGACACTAGCTTTGATGGATGACCTTTGGCTCTCGGACCGTGAGATTTACTGACTGACTGGGTTGGTTTGTCGCTTCGTCTTCCGGTGCTTCTTGATATACAAAGAAGTGATACTGGTTGGCGGCTATCCTGCTGCTGGATGATGATGCTACCTGGCCTTCCTCTTGAGCTTAATTCAAGGTCCTTTCCTTTGACTGATAACTACTTTCTGAGATGGTAGTTCTAGGTCACTAACTTGCTCATTGACTGAATTGCTCTGCCTCTAGCTTATCTAGATTGTGAGACTGATGTAACTGCTGTCCAAGGCTTGATGGGACTGTACTTATGGCTCTGTTGGCGCGGCAATTTCTAGGGTATCACTACGAGGTTCGTTGTTGGAGAGATGGTTGATGCTGTCGAAGCGACTTTCGACGACTGAAGCTGTGGTTACGCCATGTGACATTGACTCTTTTCAACCATAGCTCGACTCTGATTGGGATCAAGTACCCCTGCATTGACAAAGTTAGTGGGGTCCAATAGAATAAAAACCTGATTGTACCTCTTGGTGCGCGACTATCTGTCTTCGTGCAGCTATCGCTCGTCGCTTGATCCCTCGAGCTCTCGCTTTTCTTTCGCCTGGAAGGGCTCGGAGATTCTTGGCCGTGTCGCTCGAGTGGTGTTCTTTCCTTGTATCCCCATTTGCGACAAACATTTTTGATCCTCCGATGGGGGTTGTTACGAACGATCAGGTAACTGACACGCTCGAGGGACGGAATGAAACTGACTAGCTCGAGGGGGTCTTGATAGACGGGATATGGATAAGAAGTTGGACAAAAGGCTGGATAAGATGTTGGAATAGAGACTAGACCAAACACGAGACAATATGCTGAATGGGAGATTGGATGGGGTTCTAGGAAAGAGATTGGACAATGGATTGGATAGGGTTCTAGACAAGAGATGAGACGAGAATCTAGGTATGAGGTTGGACCTGAGATTAGATAGGATTCTGGACAAGACGTTGGATAGGAGATTGGATAGGATTTTGGACAAGAGATTGAACAAGAATCTCGGTAAAAGGTCAGATCAGAGATTGGATAGGATTTAGGTAAGAGGTTGGATAGGATTTTGGACAAGAGATGGGACAAGAATCTAGGTAAAAGGTTGGACTGAAGATTGGATAGGATTTAAGTAAGAGGTTGGATAGGAGATTGGATAGGATTATGGACAAGAGATTGGACAAGAATCTAGGTATGAGGTTGGATCGAAGATTGGATTGGGATCTAGGTAAGATGTTGGATAGGAGATTGGATAGGATTATGGACAAGAGATTGGACAAGAATCTAGGTATGAGGTTGGACCGGAGATTGGATTGGGATCTAGGTAAGAGGTTGGACAGGAGATTGGATAGGATTCTGGACAAGAGATCAGACAAGAATCTCGGTAAAAGGTCGAACCAGAGATTGGATAGGATTTAGGTAAGAGGTTGGATAGGATTCTGGACAAGAGATTGGACAAGAATCTCGGTAAAAGGTTGGACCAGAGATTGGATAGGATATTAGGTAAGAGATGGGACAAGATAAGGAGGCCAATGGATGGCACAGAATGAACGGTTGGCGATGCGACGGTACGTTATGCCCTAGCAGTCAGCTGTATCATGTGGACGACTGATTCGGAACCGGCATGGATCAGATGATAAAATGAGTAGGGGAGGGCCTACCTCTAGTATAGATCCGGTCAGAGGGGTCCACTATAGATGTCATAGACCCAGAGATAGAGACGTAATGGATTCCTGAGGTCCCAACACCTGTCGAGTTGTTGTGTGCCAGCATGGGTTGGTTCACAATGCTAGTGTGAGCTAATGGTGATTGTGCCTGTGTAGGTGGTGGTGCAAGTGCAGTGTGTGCCTCCTGAGTGTTGATGATAATGGCTCCTTTATCGATCAAATTCTAGACACTGTCCTGGAGTGTGTGGCAATTATCTGTTGAATGTCCCAAAGCTCGATGATAATCGCAGTACGCATTTGCGTCATACCACTTTTGGAGTGGGTTCGGTGGCGGACGCGAATCCTGAAGTCGTAGAAGAGACACAATCTGAGGGAATAAGGCACTCAGTGGTCTATCAAGCGGTGTGAAGTCACTTTCAGTGTGACGACCGCGCCTCTACTTAGGTTGTTGTCCTTGTCGAGCCAGTGGGACGTGATGCACTAGTCGACGATGGAGTGCACATATGTGGTGTGTGGAGAACTAAATGTAGGTGCATAAACTAATTGATTCGGGTCTGGTTGGTTCACCACATTGATGGGCTTGGCGACCGACCCTACGTATGCGACTGCGGGCTTGGGAGGATCCCGCCTCTTAGGGTAACTAGCGCCAGTGTTGTTGCGAGTGCTGCTGCTCGCCTGGTTATCCGACGATGACGCTTGTTTGGCTAAAACGGTGAACGCAGGAAAGGTACCACTACGGAGGCAACTTTCCACGCGCGCACCTGCCCGAATCAAGGATGGAAAGGTGGTGACTGGTTGAATGCTTAACAGTGCCCCAACATCTGGCTGTGTTCCTCAGATAATGATCTCGATAGACTCTTCGTCGGAAGGCCTATCTTTTACTTGTGATGCAAGGGCGCACCAGCGACCGACATACTCCTTGAACGGCTCGTTCGGCTTCTGTTTTGTGGTGACGAGGTCCTCCCTCTTCGGGACCAGGTCAAGATTAAAGGCATACTGATCCATAAACGATTGCGAGAGGTTGTTCCAAGTCTTGATTGAGCCCATGTCATGCGACGTGAACCATTTGAGGGCTAGACCGGTGAGACTCTTTTGAAAGAGGCGGATTAACAGCCTCTCGTCAGCCTGAAGCTGAGCGAGATCTCCGCAATATGCCCGAAGGTGTGAAATGGGGAAAACCATTCCGTTATACTTCTCGAAGTCCGAGATTTGGAACTGCAGTGGGTGTGTCTCCTCTGGGAAGTAACTGAGGTCCCAGAATCCGTAGGGTTGGCGATCACTTCCCCGCACTTGTTCAAGTGCCTTCTCCAAGTCACCTACCCTAGCGAGGATGGCGTCTGGAGCTGCTGCCGATGAGGGTGACGCAGTAGGGGGAAGGGCCGCATATGCTGTGTGGGTTGCACCTGAGTGCTCCTCCAGATCCACCATCATGCCACCTGATGCTGCAGCATGATGGCCAGCATATCCGTGCAAGAGTCCTGAGTGTGGTTGTGGAAGTGACGGTGCCTGGACGTGATGGTGTGTAAAAGAATGATGAATCGCAAACTGTGTGGTAGTGGGTGTTGAGTGTGGGAGTAACAGCTGTTGTAGTGGCACGGCGTTAGGCTGTAGGCTTTGAGGATGCTGCACTCCAATCAACCCAAGGGGTTGACCACCAGATGTTGGAGTTGAATGTTGTGCAATGAGGTGATGTGTTTGGGCCAGTGGCCTAATGTGGGTGCAGTGAGGAGCTGGTGTGAAGGCTGAGGTGGTGGTGCCAATGCTTGGAACACTGGAGCAGGCTGCTGGGGAGCCTTAGGAATATTGGGATCGACAGTGGACTAGATGGCAAAGGCCATGCTCTCAATCTTCTGAGCGAGAGCCAGCAGATATTCTGCCTACGCGGCAAGAGGTCCCTTAGGGATGGGACAGTCAAAGGTTCCAGAGTTACAGATGGGATAGAAGTAGGGTGCCCTGGAGACAAGGAATCTGCAAGAGGAGTTCCACAATAGGCAAAGTGCTATAAGAGAAGGATCCCTGAGGAGGTGGGGCCATTGGTGATACGTCTGGAACTCGAGCTAGGGTCACTGAGGTGGACTTAGTGCCTGGCTCTAGACTGGCCGGGGTTAAGGGATGTCCGACAGGATAGGGGACAGAAACTCCGTGATGCACGAAGGGGATAGGAGGGGTGGCTGGAGACACAACAGGGGTAGGAGGGACCGAAAAGGAAGGGCCCTCTTGAGCTACAATGGCAGGAAGAGACTCACTAGTACGTTGAGCCATAGCTGACCAGGAACGGGTGAGAACTGGTCTACGACGACATACAAGGGGATGAATCCTAGGACGAGCTATCGTCAAAGTGATGAACAACTCAGGATAGATGATCGGCAATGAGATGTCACAAATAGGGAAGTAAAGACGGGAACGCTCGAGCTGTGGCTAAGGAACTCACGCTCTACTACCTGTAAAACAGGAAAACCGACTGGGATTAGAACCAACGACAAGATGCAGTTTGTTAGGGTGGCGTGAATGGCATTCATGCACATGGATGCAACTAACGTGCCCTCTCTCACCAGCTAAGTGCTTCCTAGAAGGTCATCTACTCTGGGATCACACATGGGTAAATAGGTCTACGACTCAGGCTAGAAAGTAAAGGTCCCCACTCTAAATCCTAGCCAAAGCGCAGGCAGTGAACGAGTGGTGCGTTTATGGCCTCGTCTCCTGTAGTAACATGGAGCTGTGCCCTCTACTAACACCGGCACGACCCCGGACAAGGGGGGCAAACTGGCAACACGTTCTACGCCAAAGCTATAGAGTGGATTACCAGAATTACCCTTCGCAGACTGTAGGTGGACTCAGGGGAGAAGAATGCATGCCCTATATGATCAATTATGCAATATGCTTTATTGTCTTTTACTTGCATTTTATTAACTAGGGGGAGAATTTGATTTGGTCTCTAGTTTTGCCTTATTAATTGTTCTCTGAGTTTGTGTGTTTTATTTTAACCAGAAGGAGGAAACAAACATGTCTCTACTCCCCTAGGTATGTCATGTGTGAAAAGGGGAAGAAAACGCACAAGCAAGGCAAGCAAACAACAAGCAAAAGGCATGATTGTGGCATGTGCAAGTGTTGTGACATCATGATTGTGAAAAGAAAACATCCATCACATCAAAAGGCATGATATATTGCAAGTGTGTGCAGTGACATAGCAAATGTGTGAAATAAAATGCAAAAAGCTTGCTAATTAGACAAACAATCATCCACAAAGCAAACAAACACTAAATGAAGTCAAAGCAAGCAAAAAAGGACTAACCTGAAAGCTGGAATCTAGTTATCCCCAGCGGAGTCGCTAGTTCTATAACCATGCCCTACCTGGAGGGAGGGGGGAAAGGGAACCACAACCATGCCATGACGGCGAAGGCGCGAGGATAGGATAAAAGCTAAATCGAAAGGGAGTCTCCACCTAGTCCTTTTAGGGAAAGACGAGGAAAACCACAAAAGGATGAATGCATGGGATGCAGATGGGAAGGCTGGATGTCTGCTAGAAGAGGATGGGTAAGGATTCCGATTACGCACGAGGAAGGTATTAGACACCCTCGTACGCTCGAAAAACTTGGTCCTTCTAGTCCAAATGCTTGCTAAGGATTTGATGAATGTTTGTTAAACCTGGATTATGCTCTAATCATGCTAATATGAATGTCATGGCAAGACTAAATGCAAAGAGCGAGATGCATGCTCAAAAAATTGGCATAGGGGCAATTTGGTCATTTTCCCTAGCCAGTGCTTGCATGTGAGTGATGCATAGACTAAGTTATGTCAAAATGAATGCTAAATGTCTGGAGAATGTCATTTGCAAGAAATAGGAAGAAGAAAAATCACCAAAAGGATGTAAATGCAATAAATGGCAAACATAAGCACTAAAACGCAAAATTCGCAATAAGAACGAGAAAATAGATGAAAAACAGGTTCATGGTCCTTATTCTGACATGCAAATGACGGGTTCAGTGTCAATATGGTACAAGGGTGCAAAAATTACACTTGGATAATTTCCTGAAAAGTCAGGGACTAAAGTGCAAAATTCACACTTATGTGCAAATGTGGTCAAAATGCGGGGCAAAAGATCAAATCTCAGTGAAAATATGATTTGCAAGTGGATTATGTGATTAAATGCAAAACAAGGGTGTAAAATAGCCCAAAATATGATGGAAATCATTTAAAAACCCTAAATGAGGAATTTAGAAATAATCCAAGGGTCAAAATGTAAATTTTGTGTTCAAAAATACTTTAGTGAGAATTCAAGGGCTTAAATGCAAAATTCTAGGGTCTTATTGTGACAAAACTGAGCTTTTATGTGGGCCAGGGTAATTATGCAATTTATTAAGTTTAAAATTGCAAAATTTACAGTGAAAGCTCATTTTTTTACATTTCTGAAGGGCTTAATGCAAAAAGTCTGGACTTAAGTGTAAAGAAAATTTGATTTTATGATGCCTAGTGTGTTTTTTAAATATTTTAGGGTTCAGAATGCAATTTCATATGGAAAAAGTCATTTTAAAATATTTCAGGGATTAAATGCAAATAACTAGGATTTAAATGTAAAGAAAATATGGAAGTAGGGACCTAGATGTGATAAAATATACATGAAATAAAAATTAATATCACAGGGAAAAAGATGCAATATTTACACGGATTTTAAAAGAAACAAAAAATTTTATTAAAATGAAGGGGGGCTTTCATGCAAAATTAAGGGACCTAAGTGCAAGAAAATAAAACTAAGGGGGTCTGGACCAAATTGATCCCCTTCGAAGACCACCGGAGGATCGCCGACGCTCTGCCGTCGGCGATCTCTTAGGGGACAACCTGGAGAGTTCCAGGCGAACGACGGGACGCGCGAGGACCTAGGGAGCTTCACGCCGGCAAGGTGGAGGCTTCTAGAGCGATGGCAGGAGCTAGGGAGGTCCGAGCCTCTCCCCCCCGCCTCGCGCTCCGGCGAGCTGCTCCGCCGTCACCTGGGAAGACGATGGCGATGGGCTAGATGTGCGCGGGCGCTCCAATCAAGATCGACGAGGGCTTGGAAGCATTGGAGGGGCGTCGCGAAGCTCTGGGAGGTGTCAGTGCGCTCTGGGGCGATCGGAGGTGCTCCCCCACCTCCGTGTCGGCGGCGAGGACTGCAGCGAGTCGTCGGGGAGCCTCTGTGGTCCATGCAGCGGCGGAGTGGCGTGGGGTGGCTCGTAATGATGCGGTGGGGCCTCCGGAAGTGGCAGTATGGTGCATCGGTGGTTGGTGTGCTTTGACGTCCCCTTGCGGATGGTTGACGGCCTTCGACGGCGTCGGTGATGGAGCAACAGCGACGGTGAGGTTTCTCTGGAATAAAGGGAAACCAGAGGAGGAGGAGGGAAGAGGAGGAGAGAGGAGAGGAAGGGGAGGCCCCTAAGTGGGCTCACCAGAGGCCAGGTGGCCTGAGGCCTCGTCGGTGGGGTGAACCCACCATCGACGACAAGGTAGCGGCAGGCAACAACGGAGGAAATCCCTCTGTCGTGGCTCGATTGAGGGGGCCTAAGCTATCCTACAGGTTTACTATAATGGAAAAGGGGAAGGGAAAGATATTACCTAGATTGCCCTCTCCGGCGTGAGGATTGACAGCGGTGGCTGGGAGCGTCGACGGCGGATGCCCTGGTTGGTGGCTCCGGGATGCAAAACAATGATTTGGCTGGCCCAGGAGGTTGCTCCTATTGGACGGCTCTGGGGTCGAGGGTTTGAGTACTGGTCGAGAGCCTTTCACGATTCAGAGATCCGTCCCTTCTCTGTCGGCGATGAGCTCTTTTGAACTTCGACAGAGCACCTCCATGCCATCGATCCTGCTCGCCTAGGCTCTGCGCCGTTGGATCAAGCGCACCCATGGAAGAGGAAGGTCCGGCGATCTCACTGATGGAGGGATTGCACGTCGGAGATTACGGGCCGCCGGCGGTGAGCTCGTCGGAGTTAGTTTTTGCGTTTTATAAAGTTTTCTGGTTTAAGAATTTTTGGGCTTATTGGACATGGATTTTGGTTTGTTTTTGTTTTCTTTGTTTTTTCCTTTTGTTTTGTGTTTTAAAATCAAGTTTGGGTTGATTATTTGTGGTTTGATGTTTTAATTTGATTAAGGTTTTATTTGATGATTTAAATTTAATTAAATGATTTGTTTTGATTTTAAATGGATTAAATTGTTTTCTCTTGATTTTTCGTTTTGGATTTGTTTGAATTAATTTCCTATTTTGATTTGGTTGGTTGAAATTTTAGATTTAATTAGATTAAACTTAGATTTCATTAGTCTTGATTTAATTAAGTATTTTATTTGATTTAATTAAGCATTTTATTTAGGTTTTGATTTAGGGTTTTATGATTTTAACTAAATTTGATTAAGGTCTAATTAAGGTTTAATTATTTTGGGTTTTCTTGTCTTAGTTTGGGTTTGGAATTTTTATGGATTTTAGGATTTTAATTTTAAGTTTTTAATTAGAGTTCTGTGATTTAAATATGATTATTAATTTTGGATTTAAGATTTAATTAATTGATTTGAAAGTAGGGTTTTGAGTTTTAATTAAGGTTTATTTAGGGATATTTGGATCGATTAGGGTTTATGAATTGGTTAATTAGGATTTTTAGGGTTTTAGTGCCTAGTTAGGGTTTTCACTTATTTGTTTGGATTTTTAAATGATTTACTTGAAATTAAGCCTGAATTAAGGTTTTTGTCTTATTTAATGGATTTTAAATTGTTTTAATTCCTTTTCACTTAATTAGGGTTTTGAATTTGATTAATTAGGCCTTTTATTTAATTTTAAGCTGATTTAAGTGGGTTTTAAATGGATTATGGCTTTTATTAGATTTTAAATGGATTTGATCAGATTTTATTTAATTAGGGTTTTTATTAGGATTTTGTGGGATTTTGGGTGGATTTTAATTGGATTTTGTGGATTATGGGTTTTATTTGTTAAATTAGTGTTTTATTGTATTTTTAAGTGGATTTTGATTGGATTAAGTGGGCTTAGGTTGATTTGTTGGATATCAGGTTTAATTGAGTCAGGTGGGCTAGTGTGGACCTAATTGGGCTTGTGTGGGCTAGCGTTTTGGTGGTTGCAACTAGAGCATCATCCGGAGGAGCCTGCTGCCAAGTGACTCCAAAATCGAGGTGTCTACAATAACTAATTCCCACCTCTCTCCAACATACATAACTACTTCCCACTTCTCTCCAACAAACATAACCATAACCACCTTCCACTCTAGCCATAACAACCAATCAAGCCTATATATAGCCCCCTTTGCAAGTAGAAATGGACTTTTGGGCATTTTTTGCAAAAAATGAGAGGAGAGCGCCCCATGGCTTCTTCCTCCCAACCAGAGCTATCAAAGAGTTCCTAGAAGAGAGAGGAAGCTTGTGGAACTGAAAAATCAGAGGTTCCAGCCATCTCCGGTGAGCTCCGACCATCCACCACACTGCTAGACTAGGTACAAACTCTACTAACCTCAATTCGTGTTAAAAATGCTTTCCTAGGTCTTCCTTTGTCCCCCTTGATCGATTCCAATCAAGGCAGCGGCCTTCCCTGGCTGGAATCGAGCTTCTAGGCCTCGTCGTCGTCGTTTTCCAACGACTTAGGTGGGCGTGCTGGTCCAGGGCTGGTCCCTGGTCCTAGAACCTTGAATTCTCCTCCCTTGATCTTCCTCCTGCTTCTCCGACCCCTGGTGCACCGTTTTGTTGCCTCCCGGAGCCACCACCAGAAGATTGCCAGAATCGCATCGTTTTGCCATAGCCAGACAAGACGTTTGAAACCAGTCAAGGGACGTGTGCCTCCAGCCTTGCCGTGCCTCCAAGATTGTTCCATGACATGCCCTTAGTGCTCCGGAGCCTTCAGAGTCGAGCCTTGTGCCTTGGACAACCACCGCAGTCGAGCTCATCGGAGAAGGATCGCGTTGACTGTGAGTTTGGTTCAAGGATAGGGGAAGTGTCCCATTCTCGCTTCTAGAAGAGGGTAAATGCTCCTTTTGACATCCGGAAGCCTCCAGGAGCTCAGAGATGTGCGCCATAGCCCTCCAGTAGCCCATTTCTTCTCCAACGCCATCACTAGAGTGCCACGACGGTGATGGGGATAGGCAGCCTACTCCGACCGTCGAGCCTTTGATCCTGATCGGTGGATCAATCTATCTTCTTCCCGTCTTGCTTTCCATGGGGTCTGATCTAAGATCAGACCATGGGATAACCCTCTAATAGCCTCTCCGGCGGTCGTCGACAATGGTCGTCGACAATGGCCGTCGTTCTTTTCTTTTTTAATAAAATAGAAAATAATTTTCTTTTAATAAACCTTTTGTAACTTTTGTTATCTTTCAGATAGGTCCTTTTTTCTTACAAATAGGTCCTTTTTCATTGCAAGTAGGTCCTTTTTCATTGCATGTAGGTCCTTTTTTCTTACAATTAGGTCCTTGCATTTTTTATTAAATCGTTCGAATAAAGTTTTAACTGAAAATATTGTTGCATCATGGGATAACCCTAAGCTTACCTAATAATATTTTCCTGGCTTCGAAGTTTGGTAAAAACCTCCAGAGTTTCTTGCCATGCATTTTAATCCAGTATTGTTGCATAAAGAACCCTGAACTTTTCTGAAATTGTTCTGAATGCTTGTTTCTCTGGTTAAATTGCATTTTAGCCCTTGAACGTTATAGATTTCACACTGAATGCATGCTTTCTAGGGTAAAATTACTGAATTGCCCTTGAAACTTACTGTTTTCAAACATGGATTCTTTTTCTTGCATATTTTACCCTGAATTTCCATAAAATTACATTAAATGCATGTTTTGATGACAGAATTGCATTTTGACCCCTAGGAACCTTCAAATTGACTAGAAATGCACAATTTTGCACATTTGACCCTAGATTTCTTTAAAATTACATGAAATTTGTTTTTCCATGTATTTTTGATGATTTAGCTTTAGAATTTCAGTTTTATTTCATAATTTGGGTTTTTTGTACAACGCCCCTGGAATTTTCATTTTTACACTCTCACATGCATTATTTTGTTGCATCGTTTCATGCAAATTTTCTTCCTTACGTTGTGCATGCATTTCTAGCTCATTTCAAGCTTGGTCTTCTCATCGTTTCCGGGATTTCCTTGGGCTTTCGTGTTTTTTTGACTTGATTTAGCTTTTCATTGCCCGAGGGCGTACATTAAAAGGCTTAACAATGCTGACATTGTCCCGAATGAGGATTATTTTCCCCAATTTGATTTTCTCGGATTTCTTCTAGTTTTTGCTGGTTTGCGTGACGCTTTCCGAGAGTTTCTTGATTTTCACGATTTTCTTCATCACCCACAGGCATACAGTAAAGCAACATTCTCACTGCCTACATTTGTCCCTAGGATTAACTTTTTCCCTTTATTTCATTTCTTCTCTTTGATTTGGCATGTGTTCTAGTCATCTTTAGCATGAGCATTCATAATAGGCAAGCATACACCCAATAGACCATTTAGCAAGTAGGGAACCTAGAAAGACCGAGTTCCTCGGGCATATGAGGGTGCCTAACCCCTTCCCTGTGCGTAACAAGAATTCTTACCATTTCTCTTTCCCACATTGATTTGTGCATATCATCCATTAGGCATAGAGCATACATGTTTTCTTCATCTTGTTTCCTTCTTGGTTTTCTTTTGTGTTTGGTTTTCCTCGTCTTTCCATTAAAAGACTAGTTGGCGACTCCTTTCCTTATTCTTTCTTATCTTTCCTTGGTGTTTCCGAGTCTAGTCTTCTTCTCCAGATTCACCATTTTCGCCGTCACCGTATAGGGACTCCTTGTGTGCTTCCACAGACCCGGTAAAGGAGAGGTGTGCAGGGTTCCACCAGCATGGTCACAGATATACTATCTACTTTAGTAGTCAATCTACTGATCAACCATCAAAGTGGAGAAATCCTAATGTGGGATAGTTCACCTAAGCTAGTTCAAGGCCGAACTATCCCATGCAATCGACTTGAAGACCAAGCAGAAGATCCTCAAGTGAATAGCTTAAAGACACTTGGGCGATTGGGTTGAAGATCGAATAGAAGAGTCCCAAGAAAATAGCCTAAAGACACTCGAGCAATCAACTGAGTGCTAAGCTTAAGCAACCTCCAACACTAGGGTCGACTGAGCACAGAGCTTTGCATGACTCCATTGACACTCCAAAATCTTCAAGCGCCATACTTCACATGCCCTGATAGTTCACTAAGGCCCCCAACTTAGACAACCTGACCGATCGAGAGACCAGAGAACGGACACCTGACTAGCCACACCTATCCCAAGGAACAACATGTGGGTATGCTAGCATGCTACAAACTTATGTGGTTCCTTATACACACAACAATGCAATGCTTGCCAAAGAGTACGGTGATTCCTACAAAGTTTCATTGCTTGACACACTTGACAACACACCTTACTATGTATGGCTCTCCCACCAAAGCTCAATACATGTCCAGGATGTCATTACAAGTAGACAAGTTCCACAGTAATCTTTTAATAGCACCATTAGGTACAAATACAGTTCATTGAATGTAGTAGTGGGGGGACTTGGATCTGACACCCCTATTAGGAGTCCCCCACTTCATAGAGAGAGCTGAAGGGTCGCTTTCTGTAGTAGTGATGTGATTTTGATGCACATACCCAGACATGGATTTGTCATTCATCGAAGACACTAGTTGATCTTGCTTGGTCTATTTTGTGTGGGTCTGTATATTTGATACACTAGGTGAACTCTAGCATGGTCTATTCCAAGCAACACCCTCGTTGTTTGATAATACTCCTCTAGTGGCTTTGTTGTTTCCATTTGTAGTATTCCTATATCTATGATCTAGGGCGTTTGGGCTTTCTCATTTGATGTTGATGGCTTAGGGGGTTATAGGCAAATGGTTCTTCTAAGCCATTGCTCTCAATCGACCCAAGTCTACTCTCTAAAAGGATTCTTTTGAGTCACAACACTTCACCAACCGAGGTTTGCTCTACTTGGGAGATCCTTCGAGCCATAGCTCTCTATAGATTAAGGTCTTTTCTACTCATTAGGATCTTCCAAGCCACAACTCTCTGCCGATCAAGATCTTTTGTGCTCAGGGGATCATTCGAGCCATAGCACTTTACTGACCGAAGTCTTTCCTACTCAGGGGATCTTTTGAGTCATAGCTTTCCATCGACCAAGGTCTTTTCTACTTAGGGTTGATCTTCCAGGTTGTAGATCTCCATTGATTGAGGTTTACAGTGCTTGTTGGGATTTTTTAACTTGTAGCTTTTTACTGACTGAGGGCTTTTTTACTCAAGGGATTCTTCAGCGTCGTAGCTCTTCACTAACTCAAGTTTACTTTGCTCAAGGGAATCTTTTAAGCTAGAGCTCTCCGCCCATTATGGTCTGCTTTGCTTGGGGGATCTTTTGAGCCATAGATTTTCGCTAATTGAAGACTTTTCTGCTTGAGAGGTTCTTTTGAACCATAACTTTCTACCGACGAAAGACTTTTCTTCTTGAGGGGATCTTATAAACTATAACTTTTTGTCAATCAAGGTCTTTTTTGGTCATAGGGATCTTCTAAGTCGTAGCTCTTCGTTGACTGTGACCATGCCCGTGGAACCCTGCATGACTCTCCTCTACTGAGTGCGTGGAAGCACTCGAGGAGTCCAAATACGGTCACAGCGAAGATGGTGAATCAGAAGAAGACTAGACTTGGAAACACCAAGGAAGGATGAGAAAGGATAAGGAAAGGAGTTGCTACCTAGCATTTTAATGGAAAGACGAGGAAAACCAAACACACAAGGAAACTAAGAAGCAAATAAGATGATGAAAACATGTATGCTCCGTGCGAAATGGATATAATGCACAAATGAATGCGGGCCAGAGAAAGGGTAAGGATTCTGGTTACGCATGGGGAAGGGGTTAGGCACCCCCATGCGCCCGAGAAACTCGGTATTTCTAGGTTTCCTAATTGCCAAATGGTCTAATTGATGTGCGCTTGCCTATTCTGAATGCTCATGCTATAGATGACTATAAAACATGCCAAATCAAATAGAGGAAATGAAATAAATGGAAAAACTTAATCCGACGGACAAATATAGGCATTGAGAATGTTGCTTTGCTGTACAACCTTGGGCAATGATGAAAATCTAAAAATTCTCGAAAAGCATCTCGCAAATCAACGAAAATTTGAAGAAATCTGAGAAAATCAAATTGGGGAAAATAATCCTCTTTCGGGACAATGTTGGCTTTGTTAAGCCTTTTACTGTACATCCTCCGGCGTTGGAAAACCAAATCAAGTCAAAAGATGGGGAAATTAGAAAAAATCTGGGAAACGATGAGAAAACTAAACTTAAAATGTGCTCGAAATGTATGCACAAAGAAAGGAAGAAATCACGAGAAAACATGCATGAAGAAGTGCAACAAAATGTGCAAAATGCATGCAAGAGTGTGAAAATGAAAATTCCAGGGCCTTAGTGCAAAAGACCCAAATTTTGAATGAAAACTGAATTTATGGAATTAAATCATCAAAAATACATAGAAAAACACATTTCATGTAATTTGTAAGAAATCAGGGGTCAAATGTTTAAATCTATGCATTTCTAGCAAAATTGAAGGTTCCTAGGGGTCAAAATGTAATTATGCCATCAAAACATGCAAAATAACTAAAGGAATATGCTTGTAGAGTAAATTCAGAAAAGTTTTGGGGTCAAAATGCAATTTAAACCACATCTGTGTAGATATTTGAATGCTTAGGGTTCACCTTGCAATTTTAATAGAGAAATATGCCTTCAGAATGATTTTCATGATACTCAGGGGTTTAAATGCAATTTGAACAGAGAAATATGCATTCAGAATGATTTCCATGGAACTTAAGGGTTTTTTTTCTAATTTTTAAGCATGGAAAACTTTATTAGGGAAGCTTAGGGGGGCACATTGCAATATTTTCAGTTAAAACTTTATTCAAACAATTTAAAGAAAAATGTGCAGGGACCTAACTGTAAGAGAAAGGACCTAGTTGTAAGAACAGAAGGACCTAAATGAAACAAAACAAAAGTTACAGAAATTAATTCAAAGAAAACTATTTTTATTTTTAAAAAAGAAAAAAGAAACGGTGGCCGCCGGCGACGGATCTCTGCCGTCGACGACTGCCAGAGGGACACACAAAGGCTATCCCATGGCCTGATCTAGGATCAGACCCCATGGGAAGCAAGAAGAGATGGAGGGGCGGAGATCCAACGGTTTGGATCGAAGTCGCGACGATCAGTATAGGCCACCCGTCTCCCTTGCCGTCGTGGCAATTCAGTGACAACGCTGGAGAAGAAAGGGGCTACTAGAGGGCTACGGTGTCTGACCTAGAGGTCTAGGAGGCTTTGGCATGTTGAGAGGAGCATTTCCTTTCCATCAGGGGGCTAAAGAGGAGGAAGAGCGCGCAATGTGGACTCCACCTGTCGTCACCGTTGTCTTCTCCAATGAGCATGGCTGCGGGAGTGATCTAGGGCTCGAGAAGTGGTATAGGCTACTCCGAAGCATTGGAGGAGTGTCGTGAGCGTTTCTGAATGATCAGAGAAGCACGACGAGGTTGAAGGCTCGTGTTCCCTCTCTGGCTCCGATCGTCTTGCCCGGCGACGGTGAACTGGTGCGACTCTAGCGATCTTTTGGTGGAGGCTTCCGCATCAACTGGAGCGAGGATTTGAGGGGTGGAGAAGCAAGAGAGAGGCCAGGAGAGGAGGACCTAAGGGTCTAGGACCAGGGACAAGCCCTGGACCAGCACCCCCACCTAGGTTACCGGAGAACGACTCCGATGAAGCCTGGGGGCTGATTTCGACTAGAGGAGGCCTTTGATTCTATTAGAATCGATCAAGGAAGACAGAGGGAGTCCTAGGGAACTATAATTCAAATGAAATGAGGTTGGTGGAGGGCGTACATGGTCTGCCAACGTGCTCTGCCTTCGTAGCTCGCTGGAAGTGGCAGAAGGCTCTGGTTCCTCGCCTCCGCGAACCTCCTCTCTCTCGCTCTTCTCTCCTTTTTCTCTCCCATTCTCTCCTCTTTCTCTCTTTTCGGTTTCTTTCGCAATTCACACTGCTGCTCCTTTTATAGGCGAAGCTCCGGCGACAACCTGTAACAACCCAACAACACGTAACAGAATCCCAACAACCAGCCAAAATCGTAACAGACTAGAGATCCTGCCAACAAACTAATGCCTGTAACGACCATGCTGTCCCCAGCGCACTCCATCCTGCCTACGCATCTGACGACCCCAGTTCGTGGAGCGCTCGAGCTAGGCAGCTGCTGGGCAACGTGGTGAGACAGGCCTAGAAGAGATGAGAATGGAGAAAGAATGGGTCGTGGCTGGATCATGGCCGAAGGAGTGGTTGGTTAATTTTGAAGAAGAAATGGGTTAAAGAAATGGCTGGATCATGGGCCTAAGTGGGCTTCTTGGGCCTCGATGGACTTTGGTGGACTAAATGAGCCTTGATGGGCTTCATGGGCTTTGAGCATGTCTGGTGTGGCTGCATGGTGCGCCTAAGAGGTGTGCCAGATAGGTGCGCTAGTGAGGTGCACCTGTCTGGTGCGCTAGACAAGTGTGCCAGAGACGTGCGCCTGCATGGCCCTGGGTCACGACTCAGACCATTTGCTGTTGGGTTTGGCGTTCTCTAGCTTTGGGACTAAACCATGGTTTGAGTTCATTTGTGATCAAAAGCCCAGCTACCACAACTCATCCTACAGACCTGTAAAATTGGGGTGTCTACACTGACCCAAGTCTTTTTGGCTCAATTGTTCTTTGCTAGAATTCAATAGAAGGAACCTCAAGTGGAAGAGCTACTTCCTTCTACTACTGTTGCGAAAACGGTCATTGCCTTTGCCCATTTGACTATAAGCTGGTACCACCCACAACAAGTCCACAAAAGATAACATCAATGAACTAGGCACGTTGCTCGATTGACACGGCCAGAGTAGGTGATGCTCACTACTCGTGCTAGTCATCCCTCTTTCCTTGTGCATCAATGTCACGACGGAAATCACAGTAGGCATTTCTGTTTCTCCTCTGACTAGGGATAGGCTACATGGGTGTAGGCCATCGAATTTGTTCGATGTACTTAATCTCCATTAGTAGTTGTGCATGGGAGACTTTGAGTGGTGCAAAGTTGTGGAAACAATGTTCTACTTGGTAGGGAAGGGGAGCTCGATCGTTCCTACAATCATCATGAGGGTGTGACTGGTGTTCTTCCCTATGGATCCTTACGAGATCTTGTAGATACTACACATGCTTGTAGTGGGACCTTAAACTCTAAAACTAACCTAAATCAAATTCAAAATTCAAAAACCTAACTCAAAACCCTAAAATCAAATTCAAAACCCTAATCCAAACCCTAAACCATAGGTTGAACCCTAAACCAAACTCAAAACCCTAATCCAAACCCTAAATCCTAGGTTAAACCCTAAAACAAATTCAAAACCCTAATCCATACCCTAAACCCTAGGTTAAACCCTAATCCAAATCACAAACCCTAAAAAACCTTAAACCATAGGTCAAATCCTAAGTCAAACCCTAAACAATAAGTCAAACCCCAAACCCTAATTTCAAACTCTAACAACCTAACCACTTCCCACCTTCATCATAACCACCTATAACAACCCCTAACCACCTAAACAAACACTAACTACTTCCCACCTTCATCATAACCTCCTATAACAATCTCTAACTACTTAAACAAACTCTAACAACTTCCCACTTAATCTAACAGCCACTAACTAACCACAACAACCCATAACAACCATGGCAAGCCTATAAATAACCCCCATTTGCAAGTGAGAAAGGGTTGTTGGAAAATTTGAGAGGAGAGCCCCCAAAGCCTTTTCCTCCCAACTAGAGCAACCAGAGGGGTCCAGGAGCAAAGAGGATGCTCGAGGAGGAGGAAAATCAGAGTTTCCAGCCATCTCCAGTGAGCTTCGGTGAGATCCGGCGACCTACGACGGCCAAGATCACTGCCAGCCCTGGTATGCCCTCCACAGACCTCAATTTCCTTCCAGAATGGTTTCCTAGGTCACCCTCTACCTTCTCCAGTCGATTCCAATAGAGTTAGAGGTCTTCCTTGGCTGGAATTGTGGCTTCAAGCCTCATCAGAGTTGTTCTCTGGCGACAGAGATGGGGGCACGAATCCAGTGGACGATTTGTGCCCCAGGATACTCAAACCTCTCCCCTTGGACCTCCTCTAGCTTCTCCACCCGTCGAAACTTTGCTTCAGTCGCTGTGGAAGGCACCAGTAGAAGATCACTAGAGTCGGGCTCCGTCACGATTGCTGGGGAAGACGACTAGTAACAGGGCGCAACGGGGCCCCTCTAGCACCGCCGCGCCTCTCCAAGCCTCCAGAAACATTCCCCAACGCGCCCCCAGCATTCCAGAGCCATCAAAGCCAAGGCTCAGGCCTTGAATCACTACCACAGTCAAGCTTGCCGAAGTTGGATCGTGTCGATGGTAGGCTGGACTAGAGGATGAGAGGAGTGTTCCATTCTTGCCATTTGAAAGGGGAAACTCATCCTCTCCATTCCAGAAGCCCTGAGCACCACATCGTAGCCCTCTGGAATCATCGTCTTCCTCAGCGCTGTCGTCGGAGTCACGTTGACGGCGAGGGAGGTGGGGGGCCAGTTCTAGCCATCGAACCTCAGATTCGATCATTAGATCTTTTCCCCTCTTTCTCCTCTTGCTCCCAGTGGAGCCTGATGGGTGATCGGGCGTCCGGATCCCCGTAAGGGCATCCCAGGCGATCGTCGATGGGGGAGTTCCGTTGTTGGCGGTCGTCGCTCTTTTTTCTTTATAAAATAAAAAAAATAAGTTTTCTTTGAATAAACTTCTGTACTTTCTTTTCCTTACATTTAAGTCATTATGTCTTACATTTGGGTCCTTTTCTCTTACATTTAGGTCCCTACAATAGATTTTAAATCATTTTAAATAATATTTGTTCTGAAATATTGCAATGTGACCCTTGAGCTTTCTTAATAATGTTTTCCATGCTTAAAAGTTTGACATAAACCCTCTGAGCTTCTTTTCTAACATTTTAAATCCTGTATTTTGCCTAAAAAGCCCTGAGCTTTGTTGAAATAGTTCTAAATGCATATTTCTCTGTTTAAATTGCAAAGAAAACCTTGAGAATTCAAATATTTGCTCAAATGTGACTTGAATTGCATTTTAGCCCATGAATTTTATTGATTTCTCACTGAATGCATGTCTTCTTAGGTTAATTTGCATGTTAGTCACTGAAACTTTTTGTTTTCAAACATGGACTCTTTTTCTTGCACATTTAACCCAAAATTTCTACAGAATTGCATTAAATACATGCTTCAATGGAAAAATTGCGCATTGAACCCTAGGAACCTTGAATTTGACCAAAAATGCACAGTTTTGCACATTTCACCCTAGTTTTCTTCAAAATTACATAAAATGTGTTTTCCTATGTATTTTTGATGATTTAACCTCAGAATTTCAGTTTTCATTTAGAATTTGTGAATTTTGCACAAAAGCCCATAGAATTTACACTTTTTACTCACATGCATTTTGTACATTTGGTTGCTGTTTTTCATGCATATCCTATCATGTCTTCTTTCTTGCACTATGCACACACTTTTGGCTCTTTTCAAACTCAATTTTCACATCGTTTCCCGATTTTCTTCCGACTTTCACGATTCTGATTTGATTTGGCTTGCCATCGCCCGAGGGTGTACATTAACAGGCTTAACAATGCCGACATTGTCCCGAAAGAGGATTATTTTCCCCAATTTGATTTTCTCGGATTTCATCAAGTTTCTGCTGATTTACGTGATGCTTTCCGAGTATTCTTGATTTTCACGATTTTCCTTATTGCCCATGGGCATACAATAAAGTATTGTTATCAATGCCTACATTTGTCCCTCGGATTATCATTTTTTTCTTTTCTCTTCTTCATTTCTTTGATTTGGCATGTTTTGCAGTCATCTTTAGCATGTGCACTCAGAATAGGCAAGCATACACACAGTGGACTATTAGCAAGCAGGAACCCTAGAAAGACCGAGTTCCTCGGGAGCATGGGGGTGCCTAACCCCTTCCCCATGTGTAACAAGAATCCTTACCCTTTATCCGACCCATATTGATTTGTGCACAACATCCATTAGGCACGGAGCATATATGTTTTCTTCACCTTGATTTCTTTTTGGTTTTCCTTTGTGTTCGGTTTTCCTCGTCTTTCCATTAAAAGACTAGGTGGAGACTCCTTTCCTTATCCTTTTTTATTTTTCCTTGGTGTTTCCGAGTCTAGTCTTCTTCTCCGGATTCACCATCTTCGTCATGACCGTATCAGGACTTCTCGTGTGCTTCCATGCACTGTAGGAGAGTCATGCAGGGTTCCACCGACATGGTCACAGATCTACTCATGGATCTATGTGGAACTCAACTTTTACTTGTTCCCTCCTTTGCATAATCACCTTTGCTTCATCTTGTTTGTCTACTATTATATACTTGTTGTCTCTTTCCAACACCTTGACTAATATGGTCACTTTGTTTAGGTTGTATGAGTAGCTGAGCTAAGATGGTGTTTGTAGACACCCTATTTTGGCATCCACTTGCGACAGACTCCTCTGGAAGAGCACGCTTCAGCGGAAATGAGGCACTTCACCCTTTCTAAACCCATTTTACCCTCAAACCAACCCACAAACCCTAAACTCTGCCCAAAGTTCCACTTTAAACAAACCCTAAACACCAAGCCCATCCCTAAAATCCAACCCGTGTACTCTGTGCCATTGGGATGCATGACTCGATTATGCGGCCAAACTACGCATCGTGGATGCGTGTGGGGAGTAGGGCTCTCGAGTGCAAGCCACTCGAACCGTCTTTGTCGTCGTACTTGGTACAAGACACAGCACTGCGTCACTCAAGCTGTCGCCCCATATCGCCCTAACACCACTGCCACCACCATGCCCTACCGCCGCTACTCTCGCTGCCCACGTGTAGTCTCACTAACCACACCCTACCATGCCCTATCACCACCTGAGCACGTCAGCAACCCACTTGTAGCCCTGACAATCACCTGCCTTTACGCCACAACCTCCTCCAAATGACCTCTCCAATAGAGCAAGCTCTCTCTTGGCTCCTCCACAGCTCCCTTGTATCGCCAACACCTTCACCTAGCCAGAGCCCAATGCCATCCACCACCTTCCTCGGTGACCCTAAACTAGTCTGACCATCCAACATATATAGCATCTCCCTCTCGACCTTGCACCCACTGCATTACCCAAGAGTGCCATCCAACCCCTGGCAGAGCCTCCCTTCTCGCCAAGGCACTCCCCAGGCTGTCCATCACCATCCACCACCTCCATCGCCGACCAAAACATCCATTTCTACCCCACAACCACCAACACCACACCAACCCCCAGATTACCCACACGAACCTTTCCACTACCCTTCGAGCCCACCTCCACAACTGCCGTGCACTAACAATTCGGAGAGCACCATCGTGAACCTCGTTGGAGAGGAACAACCCAAAACTTCACAGGTTTGTTTTCGCTCCCTATTGGTGTTTATTGCTTCCTTTGTGTTTTTATGTTTTGTCGCATCATTTCGGGTATATTTCATTGGTTTTCATCATGCCATATTCGTCATTTCACCTTCATCTTCTCCACCTCTAGCAATGTTGGAAACCATCTCCAGCGATGTAGGTGGGGGGGGGGGGGGGACATCCACCCAACCCATCATGCATCCAAGCACATAGGAACATCCCCCAGCATCCCCTCAAGCTCATGCATGCATGACATCCATTTTAGAGCCACGACATTAGGGCCGGAGTAATAAAAAGCTCGCAACTCTGTTTTGCCTCTGGCAAGCGTGCCCCGATTGCGCATGTGACTTGCCTATTTTCACCAGGGACAGAACAAGTTGTCTGGCTAAACTCTTGCACACTCACTTCATTCATTTCTCCACCACATATCCACGCATCCTAGGGTCTAACCCATGGCATACATCTGTGCATCATAGAGCACCTTGGATCATCACATGTGGGTCTGCAAGATTGACAAAGCTTGCGGCTCTGTCTGTTTCTAACGGCCGCGTCCCAACTACGCATATGACTTGCATGGTGGACATGTACGGGTCTGTTAGGGACAGAGAAGGTCACTTGAGTCCTTGCCCACTTTCTGCATCCATTTCTACACCTCATATCCATGCATCTAAGCACGTACACCTACATATCATGCATTTTTAGTCTACATTAATCTTGCTTATGACTTATGCCATCATGCATGATGCACCACATTCATCCACTTAGCACTTTATATTTTGAGCACACATACACATCACTACATTTACATATCACTTATTCTTGCATTCTCTTCATGCACCCTGACATTCACATCATGCGTCACGACATACTTGCATTTAGGACGATGATGATTACTATGTTAGATTTTTTTGACTAACGATCTCGGATTCACATAGCGTAATTGAGCCCATTTATATCAAATTTCCGCCCCGCTCACATCACTTGCATTAACATAGAATATGGCATACATCCATTTCAGATTTAGCAAGCATGTATGATAATTTGCATTTGGTGACACACGAGCGAGCAAAAAGCCTAGAAAGACCATTTTCTTGGGCACATGGGAGTGCCTAACACCTTCCTCATGCGTAACAAGAGTCTTTACCCTTTCTCTGTCTCACAATGACCGATGTGTTGCATCCATTAGGCACGGAGCATGCACACACATTCATACATGCATTTGCATTCATTTTGCATTGTTTTTCTCGTGTTTTATCGTGCCCAATTTTCCTCATCTTTTCAGTTTTAAAAAGATTAGGTAGCAACTCCATTTTTGTCTTTATCATTTCTTTTTCGTGTTTTCTTTGGTGTTTTCGAGTCGAGTGTCCTTTTTCGGATTCACCATCTTTGTTGTGACCTTTTCGATTCTTCGTGTGCTCTCCCTCGCAAAAGTTGGTTCCGGTATGGTCATAGTGTCAAACTTTGCTGAAAGGCAGTGAGTGCAACATCTTCTTTTGGTTAAAGTATGTCATTGAATGTAGCACTTCACTGTGTCTCTTTTGGCTTCTAGACAATAGAGAAAAGATGGTTTGAAACTTTTACCCTTTTATCTTTCTAGCGAAGTGAGCACAAAGAGTGTGGGTTAGATCTTCAAACTTGGACACAAAGCTGCTCTTCAAATCAGAAAACCAAACCTAAGCAAGTCCTCTTAGGATGGTAGATAATATTGTACACGGTATAACATTAAAGTCCATCTGCACTCCCATCAAGGGTCTCTGAAGGCCATAACATGATTGACCAAGTTAGTCATCCCATTGTACGATTCAAGATGGGGCATCTTGAACCCAATCAGTAGTGGCTCAGCTTTCACTACCTCTGTAAAGGGTGAACACGTGGCTTTCTCTTTGCTACCTAGGAGGATGCTCTATTCCTTCTGCATTTGTCTCAAATGCTCCTCCATCTCTATTATGAAATCTTCAACTCCTCGGTTGAAGTGGTTGCTATCCTCTGTCTGCTTGAGCACAACAATAAGGGTAATTGATACCTTTTCGATAGAGGAAGGTGTGGATGACTCAGTTTGGGTGGTCTTCCCCTTCACAGCATCCCATCTTGTTAGCTTCTCTAACAGAAACACTACCTTGTCTTGTAGTGCTTTGAAAGCCTTATGGGTGATCTCCATGGAGGCTGCTGTGGAAGGCTCTTAAGATCGCTTATGAACTGGCATGTGATCGTTTAGAGTGAAAGGTTCCCAAAATGACACCAATTGAACTTGCCTAGTGCTCGTGGATCATACCTTAGTCCAGGCCTAGGTCAACCAGGGATGTTGGAGATGGGAAGCTTGGTTATTGCATATGTTGAGGTCCGAGAGCTTTAACTACAACACTAGTTGAGGTCGAAGAACTCAGAACTTATGAGCAGTAAAGCAAAACAGAATAGAGGTTGCCAATGGGTTGGTGTGGTCCCCTCCAACACCTAAGTTAGCTTAGGAGCAAGAATCAGGTTTAGATGCTTAAAAGTAGATAAGGTTGCATACCTTGGGAGTTATGCTGGTATTTATAGCCAGAGAATTCTTTATATATTGTCAATAATGTCCGTGACCATTGGGATTTGGACACATGGCAAGTTAAGGAATAAGACGTGTCTGTAACAATGCCAGCGATGACCTCGTGGGTGGCGCGCAAGACCAAATGCACGAAGACCAGCGAAGCCACGACAAAACAATAAAAACAATGATAAAATTTGGGAGTCGCCACCTAGTCTACTTTAAGAACGGGAGATGAGGAAATCCATTTTAAAACATTAAAACTATGATATAAAACCAAAAGAAAAGTTCAATCATGAACCAGAAAATGGGCAAGGATCCCTGTTACGCACGAGGAAGGTATTAGGCACCCTCGTGCACCCGAGAAATCGGTCTTTCATGGGTTTCTCATTTGCTTATATGGAAATGTCGGCTTTTCAGCCTGTTTCTGTATGCCCGAGGGCGATATGCAATGCAACTCTATATGCAAGTGGTTCCTTATGCTAAACATGGGTAGAGAGACTGTAGGATGTGTCCTAAAGCTATGAAAGATCACTCAAATAATAGATTGAATACCAGTGCGAAGATATTGCATGGATATAACCATAGATCCAGTAATATCAAGTGACTAATGTCCTCGCTTTGCTTCATGCAAAACCTAAGCTATCATGCATAAATAAGTATGAAATCAAACTGGAGTCACCCTGATATGTCCAAGAGAACACCCAAAGTAAATCAGAAGCAATGCAAGTCAAGAACCATACTAACTATCATCCCAAAAGCCACTATTGGTGCACTTAAAACAGGTAGGTGCGCCAGTTTGGTGCACCAGACTTGTAACATCTGTGCCTGGATTTTTCCATTTATTGTTAAACCATGGAATTTCTTGTAATTATTTGTGTGTGGTTTATTAATGGTAAATCCAGTTGTGTGTTGGTTGTGGTTGCTTCTCTGTGTTCTGTGCGCAGTG
>JAMKQA010012957.1:0-17459 GCA_024699735.1 Posidonia australis
TCCGTTTTTTAAGGATATGGATATGTAAATTTCCTATCCGTATGATATCCGTATTCGTATCCGTATCCGCATTTCGAAAATGGATACGGATATGGTAACACCCATATCCGTACCGTATCCGATCCGTTTGCACCCCTCTAGGCTGCATGGGCCGATCTGGTCTGGTCCAGGGAGTATTCGTGGGCCTAAATGGGCCTACTCTACGGACCTACCTGTGCTGGGCCCACGACGCACCTGGGCTGGACCGGCCCAATTTCCTTGTCTACATCTACCTTTCATTAGTTGAATTTCTGAATTGCTCTATATCAGGAGCAACAGTATTTGGTTGAATAGCAATTGCGGTCAATGGGTTCTAAATTTGCAGGGGCTTGGTCCGTAAACTACTCTAGTAATCACACTGTATCACAGAATTGGCTGGAGATCACAGAACATAAACAGGGTAACTGCTCTTTTCAATTTGGTGTGATAAATTGATATTCGACGAGAGGGGAATTTGATAAATTGATATTATGAATTGATAAATTGATAACTACTCTAGTTGTTATTATTATTATTATTTGCGTGGAACCTTTTCCTCCAACAAGAATCATCTGCAGAAGTTTACTGTCGGCTTTTTTGATTCCTACCGCTTCGGAAAGTTGAGATATCAATCATTGTCCATCATCAGGATTGCACTGGAATTTCGCATTTTAATTGAAATTCTGACAGTGTAGCTCAATCTGCCAGGGGTCGCTTAACTGATTTTATGCACGCAGGGGGCACAAATCGAATTTACTTTGCCTTAAATGCGTGAACAGCTAATTAAATGTGTCTATGCTTCAAAGATTTTGGTAGATGTCAAAGAACTTCTAATCTTAACCATTGATTTAAATATATAAATGGTTGGATTTGTAATTACAAATAAATAATTGTAATTATTTATAAATAATATATTAAATTAACATCTCTTTTTTCTTGATGACACAAGACAGTACGTTAGTTGTTAATGACCCCACCAGATCCTACAGAGTGGATGTGAAATTCACTCGTCCATTATGAATGCGTTGATTCTTTCGGACAAGGGTTATGATTTTGCCTTTTTTCGGCTAATCGACGGTCTGATCTGCCGTTTTCTATTATTCTTGTCGTTTTCCTCTTGATTTTTTTTCGAAACATTCTTGTCGGTTTTTTTTTTTTTTAACTGGTTCTTCTAAGCTATACCCAAAGTCTGGGGGAAATAGTTTTTAAATTTTTTCAACGGCTTTCACAGTCGGAGAAGTGGTTCATCTGACGGCTACGGTTCCATCTCCCACCTCTGCGCGGTTCTATCTTGGGCTTTCAAGCTCTTGTACATATATAAAACAGCAGATCCCTTTCTTTTGGATATGACAGTGAGAACCTCATTTAGATCATCATTCCCTTGATAATAGATTTGCATGGCTTGGCACTTGGCAGGTATTTGCTCATCTCAGCTGTGAGTTAATTGCCTTTTTGGAATCGGAAAGGAGTCAAAATTTAACATGACTGGCTGGCATTATTAATACTAAAGTCAATTTGTACCATTTGTCTCCCCATTCATGCGTCAGATAAGTGTGCCCAGATACACTGGATAAAATGTACTAATATTTGTTGAAACAACCAAGGGATTTCCCACAGAAAACCCTTTAGCCAGCCGTTAGCAAACTTACATACAAAATGTTTTTAACATTGCTATACTACTGTAAGACAGCTCATATTTTGTCCAACATTTGGTGACAGTACTTCAGTAGAATTCAGAGCAGCAACTTGGAGTCTGTTCTTCTCCAATGGACCAAGAGGGAGGTGGTGATCAGTATGCTGTGTGATCTTCTTCTTGGTAGGGCGTAAGCAAGCAAGATGTCCAGTCAACTGCTTGTTGCAGATGGGGAGTTTGCTAACGAGAACGGATGATTCTTTATCTATAACAAGTGGAGCCCCAGTAGGATCCTGCATGCATGTTAATGGTAAAGAATATGAACAGTTCGAAAACCACTTCAGGTTGAATTTTGCATTTTTTTTTTTTTTTTAAGAAAATAATAATAATAGTAGTGGTAACGTACCCCAAGCAGTAAAAAGGTGAATGGCTGCTGGCTATTTTCTTCACTGAAATGAGTTTCGATCAACTTCCGCAGGTCTGAAAGAGTAGCATTCGCTAGAACTCTCGTCCTCTTGATGAGATTCCCAGATGCTTCCTTTGACGTCTCCCATTTCACGTAAACGTCCACAAGGCCTTCCGTTTCTGCGTCCTCATCAGGTCTGTTGTTCTCCTTATCAGAAGAAATAAGCCCTCTGCCTAACCGAGTTCCCATCGAACACTGCTTCTTATCAGAAAGTTCAAGTGCTGAAAATGGGCGTACCAATGCAGATAGTGGACTTTCCGCTACTGTCATATCATATGGCTGAAGGTCTTGTTGCATATGTGCTGCTGCTTCTTTTGGTTGTGGTTTCACAACCAGCAGATTATCAGCATTCGCCACTTGGGTTGGATGATTTCCTGAAATTTCAGCACCCTCCTCCTCCTTCGATGGTGTGGAAGTTTGGACCTGGTGAGCTATTATCTCTCTATGGTTACCGCACAGCCTAAAGATGTTCTGAATTCTTGCGCTCCTAGACGAGCTCGACTCTTTCGCATATTCCTGTGAATCAAGTTCAAGTTCCCTCTCGATTTCTCTTTGAATGAGATCTAGAATGTGTGTGTTGTTCTGTGATCTATTCTCTTCCACCACTTCCTTCTGCACCTCTACTTCCTCATTTCGGTCCAATTCCTCTTCTTCTTCCTCGTTCCCTTCAAAGACCGTGCTCAAGCAGACCTTCTGGGGAAAACTTGACATGACAATATCATCCTCCTGTCCCTTAGATGATAATAGACTAGAATTTAGAGGTGAAATTTTCATGTCCTCGACCTCTTTAACATCATGAATGGTTGTCATGTCACCCATATCCAAATCCATAGATTTCTCCATTCCTTGGTCTTCTTCTGCAGCCATTTCAGACAACCGTTTCATAAACCGGCTGCCAACCATTTCTGGGAATGATTCCTTGTCAAACTGCTGCCTCAACATCTCAAGCTCCTTTTGCTGTTGTAACACCTTCTCCTCCATTTTCTTCAACTCAAGCCTCAGAAGAAGTGTTCTCTCATCAACTTTTGTATTAATTTCTACTTCTTTTGCTACAGTATGCCTCTCCTCCATTACTTTGATCTTAGCCCTCAAATCAGCAACTTCGTCCTCTTTTTTCAGAAGCTCCTTTTGCACTTCATCACGCTCCTTCTGCTTTAGCTTGTTTTCCATTTGTAACTTACAGATGAATTGATTCATTGCGGCAATTCTTGATCCCAGGATTACAGTTGAAGACCCATCCATCTTATCCTTGGGCGTAGACATATGAGCTGCGCGAACAATGCACTTTGCTTTTGCCCCATATTCAAGTGTAGATATGGTCTTGTGCATTTCCTTAGGATCAGGACTAGCACACAGGATCATCAAAATCTTTGACTTGTCATCCTCGAAAGAATCCTATAGATAGTAGAACATAAAGTAAATCATCGAAGGAATTATTTGGAACACTTTGGTTTCCCAAAACCAAATAAAAATTTACCTGTACAAGCATCGTCAATTTGCTGTCCCTGAATGGAACATGAGAGTCTCCATTTGCAATGGATTCAACAACTCTTTTAAGTGCTGTATTTCCTTGGTTGATTTTAGCTGTCTGAAATTTAACGTTGGCACATACATAAATAAGCAATGCAAATGAAATATGTTCATAATTATGAGCTTATAAATACTGCAACTGTCAGTGGGAAAAATGAATTCTATTATGCATGCAACTGAAATTTTGTTACAAAATAATTGACATATAAATAACAATGAAGCTGAAATAAGTACATAATATGAGATTAAACAATAGTCAGTAGAAAATGAGTTCTATACATGCAGCAGAAGCTTGTTTACCATCAAGAAAAGACCACAAGAAGAAAGTAAAAGGCATATTTTGATTGGCTATTTTATGATCTCGCAGAATACCAATTTATACTGTGTGACATAATTAGAAAATAGTGTAAGGTAAGAAGAGCATGTTACCTGCATTTTTGCCTCGAATCCCATTTGACCTGCTTGTTCTATATTTTCAGAACCAGCCATGTCAACAAGCATCAATCTTCCACCCACTGATGGAACATCTAAAATGATCTAGGAGATTCCATAAAGAATTGAAGTTAACAACCATATCGCAGATAACCAATGTATCTCTATTATGTACATATAAGACCATTAGAAAAACTACTAAACCGTGCAGATGAGTCAAAAAAGGTATCAAACCAGGCAGTGACTCCTTGAACTCCTTTCATTGCAATTTGTGCTTTTGACAATTCTCCGTTTCTCAACTTTTGCAACTTCTCTTGATATCTTTCCAGCTTCGTTCCCAGTTATATAGGAAGCATTCTTTGCCTTCTTCCCCATAATTTCAAGTCTTACCTGCTTGTCCCACGCCAAGAAAAATTCTGGTTATGCAGTGTACAAATATGTAGACCAAAATACTACCGTTACGAATAACTAAAAAAAGAACCAAATTATTCAGAAAAAAAAAACACAACTATCCTTTAAAAGAATACCAATTATGCCAAATGAGGCCTATGATTCACTCCATGTTGACAGCAACAGATAGTTGACTTTTGAAAGAAATACAAAATTGTAAAGACGAAGAATTTCTACAATTATATAAGTTGACTCTGGCTCTGACTCATGCGTGAAATTATAGGAATACGTAAGCGAAAGTCAATACAAAATTATTCACAAGAAAATCCAAGAAATTAGATCCTGCTATGCAGAAATTCTGAACAAAAACAAACATAATCAGATCAGACATCTTGAAATCGGGTCTTTCGACATTTACAATGTGAGGAAGTTTACAGATTAAAAGGCATTTGGTACAAGCTTTCTAAAAGAATCACAAAAGTATCAAGAGGGGAATTTCTATGAACACATAATATAAGTTGACTTTGATATTGCATGAATGTATAGAAGCCCATTAATAGCTGCAAGTTGACATAAATTCTTTCACAGGAAAAAACAAAAAACTAAAGGCTTTCTATGCGAAAATTTCTCAATTCAAACAAAAAAAATTCAAATCATAAACCCGGAATCTTATAGAACTCACCGATTATAAGACTAACAGATGAAAGACATCCATTCACTCACCTTGGGAGTATTTCCCTTTGGCAGCCCAACACCTCCACCTCCTCCATTGCAGCCTGAAAGAAGATCATATATTTCCTCATTGTAGATCTCCAAAACCGCAATCTGAACAAACAATCCAACCCCAAATCCCCCATCGTCAACATCGGAACTCTCCTTCTCCTCCTCCCCAACACCCAAGATATCCCTGAGCGCTCTGTAGACTATCCCCGGTTGCTTGCTGCATCCGAACATCGTGTGACTCTTCCCCGACCCCGTCGGGCCATACATCATGACCGTGCACTTCGCTCCCAGTCTAACATCGCGGATCCTCGACTCCACAAACTTCTTGTAAAACCCACCAAGATCTTCGTCTTCGGCAACGGAGACCCCGTCGAGACTGAAGTCCCGGTATCCGATGTCGGTGCGGACCCGCAGTGACCGACCATCTTCGGAAACATCAAGAGCAGAGGCAGGCCTTTCTTTCTTTTCTGGGTGATCGCGAACGCGACCGATGACCTCAACGGGGTGTTCTGTGGGTACGCTGTTCTCTCTAGCAGCGGACGAGGGGTTGGGGGTCCTCAGGCTGGAGAAGTGGAGCCGATGCTTGGACTGCGGTGTCTTCGATGGGGTTGTTTGGTGTTGTTCTTTAGCAGCCCTGGAGGAGGGAGTAGGAGCCATCGTTCGGAAAATGGAGAGATGGGTTTTGTGGTTTTCTTGACGAGGAGGAAGAAGAAGAAGAAGAAGAAGAAGAAGAGAGAGTCTGGTGTTTCTTGGAATGCTGTTGTGTGTGAGACTTTAGGAGAAATGGAGAGATGGGTTTGCTTCGGGATTTCTTCTATGAGAGATTTTGGGGAAATGGAGAGATGGGTTTGGAGGGTTTTTGCTGATTCGATCTTTGCTGCTGTAGTGATCTCGAAGGAGAGAGAGTCCGGAAGAGAACAGGGTTTGGTTTTGGTCTGAAATGGGAAGAAGTGGGAGGAAGGAGTGCGAAGGGGATGTGCGTACGTGCGTGTGTGTGGATTTGAATTGGGTTGTAGCCGTTGTGAATTCTAACGTCTCTATTTTTGGGAAGGAAAGCGAGATGCAAGTGATTTAAGATGTTCATTTGACTGATGTACTAAATTTGCTCCGGTGTGCCATATTTGGTAACGAATGAATTTTTTCGGAAACTGAAGTTGGAAATTATTAAAAAAATAATAATGAAATTCTTATGGGAAGAAACTGAAGCTGGAGATTATGGATTTAGTTTAGAAACTGAAAAATTATGGAGTTGATATTATATTGTTGTTCGATTTTCTTCTCTTTTTTGTTTAATAAAAAAATAGACAGACAACCTCTCATCAGGTGAATAAAATGGAACCTGAATGCATCTCCGTGTCTCAAGAAATAGAATGAAAACCTGGGGGGCATGTTTAGGTGCAACAAATGTGGTGACTGTGACACTCTTGGTTTCCAAATGGTTTTCAATTTATTTATTTTTTATTAATTTTACTTGAACCTTTTTGTTTTCCAAATGGTTTTCGTACCTTTATTTAGGTGTTTTTTTTTGTAAACGGTGATTGATATATATTACACTCAAACATTTAGTTATGAGAAACCACTGTCAAGTGATGTGATATATATGATGTTTGTGGGAGTCGAATTCTCGACCTCTCGTACAATCACAAAGAGACTTCACCACTAGATCAAGTAACTGCAGACCTTTTATATCAATTAGACTACCAAGTGATGTACCTTTATTTGGATGTTAGACCTCATGTTCATTTGTTCTCTTCTTTATTCCTTTCATTTCTAAATTATTTTTTACCTTGTGTTTCACTTCCTTAACGTTGTTACATGTTTTTAATACCTTTTTGTCGCCCATTTGGTTCTAAATGAGTTGTCACTTGGTTCACTTTCAAATAAATGCTTAACATTCTGTCATAATTTCATTTTCAATGTAAACTTATAC
Organism: Posidonia australis; assembly: GCA_024699735.1. Taxonomy (NCBI): domain Eukaryota; kingdom Viridiplantae; phylum Streptophyta; class Magnoliopsida; order Alismatales; family Posidoniaceae; genus Posidonia; species Posidonia australis. The sequence continues at coordinate 7,123 of JAMKQA010012957.1, forward strand.
CTTTCGTTCAACTATTTGTTTTTAAGATGATTTTTTTTAAGTTGTATTCTAATTTAATATGACTATTTACGAGATTTATGTCTAAGGTCTAAATAATAAAAAAAGTGTCGGAGGAATCCTACAATTTAATATGATTATTGTATGATTTGGAATTAACAACTAGAAGGTTATTGAGGTAGTTGGTTTTTATTCTGGCTAGTGTCGAGACATTATTTCAACGTCAATATGTTCTGCTAAATCAAAAATTTGATTACTATACTCATGTCTTCGTGTGTGAGAATTAATTTCAGTCTCTTTTCAAGAACATTTTATAGCAACAACCATAGAAGACACAAGAGAGATATATGGAAAAGTACCTTAATACAAGCATCTGATTTTGTTGTCACATGGTCCAGACTAGTGAGAAATCCACGCACATTCTATAGCAACAACCATAAAAGATACAAGGCAAATATATGGAAAAGGAAAAGAGAAAAGGGAAAAGAATTAATAATTTCAAAAAAAAATAAAAAAATAAATATAAAATAATAATAATAATAGAGCCATAAAATACATTGTTTCTCATTCTTTATCTTTCTCAATATTGTTGGTATCATTACTCAAAAAACAAAACATTGCTAATGTTTCTCATCATAGGACTATATTTAACACATTATAGAAGATTTACTTTCAAAAAATCGAATACATGATATGTATTGAATTTTTACAAATTGATCTTAGAGTAAAAGTGATATCATGTTTCATAGATGGAGATTGTTTTGGGCAACGAATCTTCAATCTCAAACCTATGAAGATGAAAAGGAAGATGATAAAAGTAATGTCAAAAGGTGAGCAACGAAGAAGATGTAAACAAACACAAGCAGAGTTTTCAGAAAACTTGAAATTAAATAGGAACTAGTGGAGGAGTTTCTTATGTAATAACTAAGAGAAGATGGTTTAACTGAGAATTTTACTCGATTAGATGTGATTGTACAACGAAAAAGTAGGCATCGCCGCAAGAGTGATGACTTGGGTGGTTTTGGACTTAGACAAATAAAAGAGGCCTTAAATACAAACCAACTTGTGGGTGATAGTGTTACTTACTTGTGAGAAGGTCGACTTAGTCCATCCTCGGTAAGTGTCGATTTTTTGCAAATAAAAGTTTAGTCTTGACTTTTCACAAGTGAAATTATTTGGCTTTTTTTTTCTTCTAAAATTGTGTTTCTAGTACTAACCATGTTTTTCTTGAGTGTTACTCTGTTGGATCGATTATGAATAAAATATAAAGTTGATGTATAAAATTAATTGATTCAGTACTTAATTAAAAAATATCTCATTATTAAGTTATATGTGACATTTACCACAAGAGTACATAAAAAAATTTATACTCATTTAGATACCATTCTATTCTAATCTCTACGCACCATTATCTCGTGAATCTGCTATACTTCTTTCTTAAATGAGTAGAGAAGAGCTTATCTACATTTCTCACAATACCTTTCACATGTTAAAAGTTGATCCACATACCTTCTCCGCACTGTCCTCACATCTCACATACGTTCACGTGGACGTACCTTTATCAATTGATCTTCCGAGCTAAAGTTCACAGCAGATTTTCGAAAATCTTTTAATGTTGAGCACGACTCCCGTGGATGTTCAAAATATCTCGGTCAAGTTTAAGAAAACATGTCACTTCTATCCAAAAAAACAACGGAAGGGACATATTTTCTTAAACTTGACAGTAGACATAGAATTCCGGCCGATCCGGTCGGGCCTGGACCGGATCGACCGTGGTGACATCTAGGTCGGGTCGGGTCGACTGTAATACCTCTTCTTCTTTTTCACTGTGCGCGGGTCGGTCCGGCTCGGTCCGGTCTGGACTGCTTCGTGGGTTAAACTGGGTTTAGTCTGCAGGCTTTGGCGTGCCTGTCCGTTTGGCCCGACCCGGTCCGTGGCCCGCGACTGACCTGGGCCGGCCCAGGCCCCTGGGTCGGCCCGACCCGATTTCCATGTCTAGATGTCCGTTCCAGAAAGTAGTTGGGAAAATTTAAAATGTTTATTTTAAACCCATAACAACTCCACTAAACAATCAATAAACAATAATACAAATTCAAAAGATACAAACTTCACAAATATCTTGATATTTCATCCAAATTTAAATCATCATAACAACTAATTTTGTATCATCAAAGTCATATATAATGAACTAACACCCTCCCTTTTGATTTTTCACCTATTTCACATTCAATATAAATTATTTCATAATTTTGTTTTCAAAATGAATTTCTATGTTTCTTTTACTTTTCTATTTTTAGTTTAAAGCTTCATTTATTCATGATTTAAATGGCTGTTGTGTTTTTTATTTTCACTTTTAATATTTTTATTTATGAAAGTTTGTATCTTATTTGCACCTTTTTTGTTTTTGTTTCTCCCAATTAATTTTCAATATAAATTCTTTCATAATTCTATTTTCGTAATGAATTTCTATCTTTCTTTTTTACTTTTCTGTTTTTAGTTTCCACCTTCATTTATTCATGATTTAAATCGTTTTTGTGTTTTTTACTTACATTTTTAATATTTTTATTTTTGATAGTTTCTTTTTTAAATTGGATTATTTTAACTTACTTGCACCTTTTTATTTTTAAAATGATCTTCATGTTTTTTGTAAATGATTTCTAATTAGAAACTCACTTATCTCAATTTTTTACTTCTATTAAATTTGCATAGCAAAAGCTGTAACAGTTTTTATATTTAAGTTGACTATATTTTCTCTTTTTGATCTAGATTCTAGCTATAAAACTATTCCTATAAGAATCTCATTGTTAGAAATTTGACCAAACATAGTCTAGGTTCTTTTTCCAAAGAGAAATGTCTAGAAAGATTTTCAAAAAAAAAAAAACCATGTCTCGCAGTATATTGAATTTTGCTTTTATTGATCTTAATTTATGTTGTATAAGAATATAGATGCCATGCCTATATTAATTGTGATTTTGTAGATGTCTTGTACAAATTATAAATTAAATAAGTTAAACCGATTGGCATTTTGTGATGCATCGAATTTGACATTGTGAATTTTATTATAAACTTTAGTAGTGACAAATTATCAAAAGGATAATAATGACATTTTATATTCCACATCTTTAGTTGAAAATGTATGCGTGAATAACCAGGCACTTTAATTGCATACTTAATTGGTTTTAAAAGAAAGAATAATTACATTTGAAGCATAGATTTGAGAGTTCTTAACAAGATCTGCAGTTACTTCTTGACAAGGATGTAAGGTACATTTATATAACGAGGCCAATGTTGCTGCAAGAGAGCCTACGGCCAACACAGTAGTAGGCACCCCATTTTTTTTATACATATATTTAAAATTCATTGTACATATTAGATTATTATATTGTATAGTATACATATATTTTAAATTCATTTTTTTATACATATATTTACACACACACACACACATACATACATATACACTTAAATTTTTATTACCATCCAATAATTCAAACCCCTTCATCTAATGATCCTAAGATATAGTAAATCTTAGTAAATTTTAACCGTTAAAATTAAATGACTTAGTTAATGGTAAAATATGCTCCAAAAATTTTGAGTTTTACCTATGTTGTAGACCATGAAACGTATTAAAAGACTACATATTTTGATTTGTAAATTTCTTATAGAGAATATGAAAAATATGACCACATATTTTTGCGTTATATAAGATATTATGTGTTGTTCCTATGTAGACATTACTACCAGAAGTCTCTTTGTTGAGCTATCTTAACATTTAGCATGGACTTATTGATAACATTATTTAGAAAAAAAAGATGAGAAGATGTATACTAGAATTTGAATATCCCAAAAGGTTGTTTTTTAAAATAGAAAATATTTAATTCTTTAGAAATTTATCAAAAAAATGATGGAATGATTATAAAATCAAATAGATAGATATAACAAGTATATTTCAAAATAAGGTAAACTTTAAAAAAAAACCTTGTTCAAAAAGGTTCACTAAAACCACGTCATAAATGGAAGTCAAACTTTTTTCGAAAAAAAAAATGATCGCAAGTATGTTACATCTAGAAACAAGGAACATAAGTTACATCTCAAATACATGAACTCCATCACATGTACGATTTTATAAAAAAATAGAATATGATCAAAGCTGGAAATTTCAAACGTGAGAACTTTTTATCAAACCAAATGTCAAGATCCTTTTTTTCCCATATAAATATTTTGAATGGAATGAATCCACCAAATAAGTTTAATATTTCCCACCAACAACAACAACTAATTGGCATATCAGAGGAGTGAAAGTCACACCTCTTTCTTAAGTTTAAATCTCATGAACCACAAGGAGAAAAAAAAACTACCGTTTATAAAAACTAAAACAAACAGTGCATCCTCAACAATCACTTAAAAGTGACCCTCAATGTAACGTCCACACCTAGCGGAAGCCACAACAAAGACTCTGTATAGGCGTAAACACCTCGAACAAATAAAAAAAAAAACAACAATACTAAATCAAAATATTCATTATATTACTGAACTCTGTCTATTATATAGCTATTACATGATTTGAAAGAAACAACAATGTCAAATTATGACATTCTGAGTTCCATGTGTACTTGATTGAGTCGTACTATGTACCATGCAAAACCTCAAGAATAATTTTCTAATTACCTAAACAATAACACGATATGAATTTAAGAAAACCTAGTATGCATGTAAGGGTTTTAAATTAACACAGACTTATGACAAAATTATAATTTCTATGTTTTCACTTTCATTGCCTTTCATTCTTTTAATAAATCTCTTGGACCACCCAATGCTGGTATGAAACGGTCTTCCAGTTGACATACAAACCATTCTCACTTCTATTATCACATATTCTATTTCACTCTTTGTTTATTAGTGAAGATCTCATATACCAATCCGTGTTAGTCAGTAGGCATTATATTTGAGTATTGTGGCCTTATCGTTGCTACTAAATACGGATAGAATCAAAGACTAAACTTCGTGAGATTAGTACATCTCTTCTTAGGATTATTACTCCGAAAAGTTATATGCTAAGACTTTGTTCTCTCTCTTCCATATCTTAATGTGAGAAACTTGCATTTTTTATTCTTTTCATCAAATTAGACTAATATTTAATCCTTTAATAATGAAAGGGCTTGATTATAAAATTTCCCTTAGTTGTATAATAACAAAAGATATAAGGAATCTTATGTAATTTTTTTTCTAAGTTTCGGTTCATGATATAACTACAAAATCTTAGCTACATAGAAATTGATAATTTAATTTAGAAACATTACGACTCTATTTAGACACTAAATGTAATTAAGATAACATGATAGAAAAATATGACATATGGCATTTGATATAAGAACTTTCTGGGAATATGCACATATTCAATCAGAAACTGCAAAATATCCAATCTCTAGAAATAAAACTAAAATTTTGAGTTGATTCGTAATTGCTCCAACAATCATATATCTTACCTTTAATTCCAAGTAATTCATGTGATTATCATAAACCTTATAAATACTTTATTCCATAACTTATCAAGGGCCTAAGTGTAATTTCTAATAAAATGTTAAAAAGATCATAACTTCAAACATTTCATATAAGAGCATTATTGTAAATGTGAAAACTTAAATCAAAGAAATGTAATTACTCTCTTCTACTATTCATCTATTTTTTCATCATTTTTATCTCTATAACATAAGTATTATAATTATTAAGAAGTTTATAGTTGTTTTAGAAAATAAACATCATGATATCAACTTCTCTTATAACAACCTAATAACTCAAAGAGGGAAACACAAAATAACCAAAACTTCTCTACTTACGTCAAAGGCACTATTCCTTTATTTTCCTTTCTATTATTAATCAACAATCAAATACGACACTATTCATCATTTTCTTTTTTTGTCTGCCACCCAACCAACTTAACAAGATCTAAAAGAGAAAATCACTATCTACTCACGTACTTGCTCTGGTGGCTACTTCTCTTTGTTGATGAGCTCCTCCAGTGACACACGGTCGATGATGATGGCTTACATCCTCTACTAATCCTCCTCCTCTTCTTCCAATGTTCTTACTTCTCTTTTTCTCCTCATGCGATTCACTACCAAGGAGGTCGAGTTCTTTAGGCCTTTAGACACCCTTTCAACCGACACCTTCTCATCCGTCGATGTCCACTCTCATCGCTGCTCCAACTTTCGTGGGTACTTCAATCGACACCTCCCTTCATGGTCGTTGCATCGATATCTACCTTACACTCAATATTAAGATCTTTCTTTGAAAGTACACTACGAAACACATATTACTTGACTAGCCAATTATTATCAAAATTTGGGAGAAATCGTGCCATTATTGTTTTAGGAATAACCCATCTTTACTTCAACACTTGGTGCATTGCAAATTTATCTTCACGTGAGCATCTCAAGGTTGAACAAATCAACTACAAAGTGGAGGCCATATTCAAATTCTACAAAGATCTTATCACTCTCATCAACTATTGTGAAAAACCTTTGAGGCTATGATTGTCAACAAAGTGAAAATAAAACGAATCTATTGATAACTAAATTTAAAGATTTTCATTTGTATTCAAACATATATTAATTTTAACATTCGTATTTGAATCTATCGGATACATTCAAATTTAGATATTATCTATATCCTATCGAAAAAATTGAATACAAATGAATCTCTATCGGTTAAACATCTGATATCAGATATCTGAACTATCCGAAATATAGTTAAATGTAAATAATACATATCATTAATTAGATTAACTAATCATATGTTATATGTGAAAGTTAAATAAAAATACAAAATTAAAAAAAAAATATATAAAGATAATTGATCACTTATATATTAGATGAATTCAGATACAAATAAAATTATTTTACAAGTAAGGATATTCTTTTGGATAAGGGTTTTTTTCGATGAATGTATCAACATTTGAATTCGATTTGATTTTTAAATTTTTTTTTTTCAAATTCGAATTCACTTTATTGATTTTTTTTTAGATAAAAAAATCTAAGAATTTAGATGCAAAATAGATTTTCAAATTTCGATTGACACCCCTGGAACATTCTTAAGATCAACAACTTGAAAATCAAAAGTCAATTATCATGATGTAGTTGATTAAAAAAAGCGAAATTTATTTATCCTTTTTATATTCAAATCTTACGAACCTTAAGAAAAAAAATATATATATATATCTATCGATTTCCAAAAAAAAAAATCAACCTCAAAATCAACTTCAACGTTGCTATTTCTACTGGATCTTCTTCTTGGAAAATCAACTTCAACCTTTTGTCGACTAAAACTGAAGTAATTACACTGAGACGAGCAATCTTGTTAGATAGAATCGTCATTGAGGGGGATGCTCTTACCCTCATGAATGATCTGAATATGTCCGTGTTCCTTGGAAAATTTTGGACACCATCTTGAATTGTAGAAACGTTCTTACTTCTTCGAGGAAATTTTGTTTTCGTTTCCATCCTCTACTAGACAATGCTTGTACTCACTCCTCGGCCAAATTTGTCAAATATCATCACTGAGATATTAGACAATGTCTCATTGTTACAGTGATTGAAAGAACTTTAAACTCGTCACAGGTCCCAGGTTCGATTCCTGAGACATACATAAAAAAATTCTCCACTAACTATCTTAACTGTTAACAAAAAAACAAAAAATCATGGCTGAGATATTGACCTGTATTGCTGACATCCTTACTACTTTTCTTAAAAATAAAAAACAAACAGGGAAAATTAAAACAGGCCACCACCCACCCATGCTCTTGCTAGATTAATCGGACGGCCAGGAACGGGCAAGATGCGAGTCATCTCATGTTGTAGGGTAAATAAACCGTGCGATGTGATATTGCCCGGCCTTCATCTTCACCAAAACCCAAATCTCTCTTCTTCTTCTCCTTCTGTTCCTACTTCTTCTTCGTCGATTCACGTTTCATGCACCACTGATTGTGTTGCAGGATCTGGGGTTTCCTTCAACACTTCGTTCCCCTGCGTTCTCTCTCTTCTCCCACAGCTTGTCTTGGCCGGGACTAGGTTGGTTTGTATTTCTCCAATTCGATCGGATATACTTGTCGGCTGTGTAAACTAAGATTGGTGCGTCTTTTCCTTACATATTCGAAGATTTCTGATACAGGATTTTTCGAGGACAACTTCATGGTGAGTGATTCGAATCTCGTAGCTCTTGCAGTTTGTGTAGATCTATTGCTCCAAATGGTCGTTCTCATCGAAATCTTCACATATTTGGTTGAGGAATCAATCTTCTGGACTTGATAACTAATAATTTGACTAATAGAGGATAGATTTTCGTGTGGTCGTTTTGATCTAAGCTTTTCCATCGTGAGTTGGCAGGAGGCGTAATTTGTTGACAAGACTTTTATAGTTCCTGATGAAATAAAGTTGATTGAATAATTTCTAAAATACAAGCAAGGCTAGCAGCTAGCTTGTCAGGGATTACAATTTTTATGATGAAATGGAAGCAGGCTGGTTTACTATTATAGCGTAGATGGGAATGTAAACATTCAACAAAGCATTGTAGTCATACAATACTGATAAAATCAGGAGGGGTGCATGAAAGATTACTAGTTATAGTAGTTGTATGGTTTTGCAGATGGATAGGGCTACAGTTGGTTAGAAACTCATTAAGATTATTACACGAGAGTTTTATCAGTTTCGCCTCTGTGTATGGCTAAACTTCTTCAACAAACCCAATCTCTACCCGTAAGTTGACCAAATTGTTACACAGAAATCCAAGATATCCAACCTAAGCTGTGTCTAAAATAGTATTGTATGACTACTTCAATTTTTCCCCCCTTCATACTGGCTCTGGATTGATGAGCTTGTATCCTCATGGAGATTTATAAATCTAAATCTGCAACACCTCTTTTTACAAACCATCCTTACGGGTTGATTATGGTGATAAACCATGTCTTTTAGCGTTCTTTGGTATCTAGCTTCACCAGTTCTTTCCTTTCCTTCTCCCATCCTTATTTTACCCTTAGTCCAAGCCTACAAAAGATAGTCTCCCCAGTTTGTGATCCATAACAACTTGTGACTTGGAAATTTCACTAGATATATTATATGACTTTTGTGTGGAAGTGAGCCAGGAGCAGAGATTGATGTATAACTGGAAACTAGTTGGTCATTGCAGATTTTAGTTTCTTCTTTTCATTGGAAATGAGTTTTTTGGTGCAACTGTACAAAAGGCTATTTGAAATGCTAGCACCAATTACTGCACACCGAATTAATTTCCTTTTCTTTGGATCTTAATCATGTTATCTCTTATAAAAGGATTGTTATTGATTTATTCTCCATCCTGTTATTTTCAGGATTCTTGTCCTTTAGTTAAAAACATACTTCTTTTAGATTCAGAAGGAAATCGTGTGGCCGTCAAGTATTTTTCAGATGATTGGCCAACACATAATGCAAAGTTAGCTTTTGAAAAATCAGTTTTTACGAAGACTCTGAAGACTAATGCTCGTACAGAAGGTAATCTCCTAAAAGAATGTGTTACTTCTGTTCGTATGTTACAAGCTGCACCCCCCCTCCTCTCTTTTTTTCCTCTTTTTTTTTCTCAAATTCATCTCAGTTGTATACCATCATTCATTCTATATTATTAAAACTAGCAAACCCTTGTTTCTATACCTTTGAATTTGCACATGTACAGAGTGCTTCTTTGCTTTAAAATTATACTGTATATATCCTAACATATATAGATTTAATGATAGAGATAAGTGGCATTTTGTGCTACATATATAATGTTTTACTATTATTATATATGCACCTTTATAGTTTATACTATTAAAAAATAATGTCTATACTATTATTATATATGCACCTTTATAGTTTATTCATTAAAAAACTAGTGTTTTACTATTATTATATAATGTGTGAGGTTGATTAAAAGGAAGTAGAACTCTCACACACACAATATGGTTTCTCAAAATGAAAAACTCTCACACATTATGCATGCAAGATATGTTTATGTTTTGTGACTTCATCTCAGCACCCTGCAGTCATGAAATAATGTATGTCTAATCGAAAACAATTGGGAGATTAAAGAGTTAGTAGTAGTAGTAGGATGGGGAACTCATGGAATCTACATAAATTTTATTGGGAAATAGATGTCATGTTGAGTACTTTTTATTCGATGAAATAACCTCACGGATCACAATGTATACAACAAATATTTGCCTTATATATTATCAATATTGTTGATCATATCAGTTTGAGACATATAACAGAGTTTGTTCTGGAACCTCTAAAATATAAACGATCAACAACAACAACACACCTACACTTACCCCATCC